>PVJS01046257.1:0-15896 GCA_004027185.1 Glis glis | reverse complement strand
AATCCCTGGTACTGCAAAAAAAAAAAAAAAAAGAAAGAAAGCAGGTCAGTGGTTGCTTGGGGATGGGAAGTGGGAAGGGAAGGAGAGAGGGATTACAAAGAGGCATGAGGTAACTTTGGGATGATGTATATGTTGACTCTTGATTATAGTGATGGTCTCTCAGATGTACACATAGATCAAAACTTACTGGGTAGGACACTTTGTGCACTGAAGCCAGGTGTGGTGGCACACGTTTGTAATCCCAGTGTTTGGGAGACTGAGACAGGAGGCTCGCAGGTTCACAGCCAGTCTCAGCAACTTAGTGAGACCCTGTTTAAAAATAAAAGAATAAAATAGGACTGGGGGTGTAGCTCAGAGGTAGAATGCCCCTGGGTTCAATCTCCAGTACCAAAATAAATAAATAAATTAATTAATTTGTGCACTTAGCTGGGTGTGGCAGTGCACGCCTGTCATCCCAGTACTTGGAAGGCTGAGCAGGAGGATCACAGGTTAAAGACTAGCCTGAGCAACTTAGCAAGACTCTTCAAGACTCTTAGCAACCTAGTGAGACCCTGTTTCAAAATAAAAAGTTTAAAAAGGGTTAGGGGTGTAGCTCAGTGGTAGAATGCCCCTGGGTTCAATCCCCAGTACCACCACCAAGGAAAAAAAAGTGCTCTTGATTGTATGTCAACTGCACCTCAATAAAGCTGTTTTGTTTTTAAAATGTGGGCTCTGGCCGGGTGTGGTGGTGCACGCTTGTAATACCAGTACTTGGGAGGCTGAGACAGGAGGATTGCAGGTTCGCGGCTAGCCTCAGCTACTTAGTGAGGCCCTCCATAACTTAGTGAGACCCTGTTTCAAAATAAAGAATAAAAAACAGGGCTGGGGGTATAGCTTGGAGGTAGAATGCCCCTGGGTTCAATCCCCAGTACCACAAAGTAAGTAAATAAATAAATAGATAGATAGATAAATAAAAAATGTGGGCTCTGGAGTCATACTGCTAGGGTTCAGATCTCAGCTCTACCTTTATCAGCATGTGATCTTGGGCAAGTTACCAGACTTCTCTGGGCTTAGTCTTCTTTTTTTTTTTTTTTTGCGGTACCGGGCATTGAACCCAGGGGCGTTCTACCTCCGCGCTACACCCCCACCCCTATTTTTTTATACTTTATTTTGAAACTGGGTCTCACAAAGTTGCAGAGGGCCTCACTAGGTAGGGAGAGAGAGAGAGAAAGAGAGAGAGAGAGAGACAGGGAGAGAGAGAGAGAGAGAGAGACAGGGAGGGAGAGAGAGAGAGAGAGAGAAAGAGAGAGGGAGAGAGAGAGAGAGCTGAGGCTGGCCGCGAACCCGGATCCTCCGGTCTCCACCTCCCAAAGTACTGGGATTACAAGCGTTCGCCACCACGCCCGGATCTTAGTCTTCTTATGTATGCATTAATTACATGTAAAGTGAATACAACAGATAAGTTTTTACTGTTACTATTAACAACACACAGTAAAATGAAATCACGTGCCCAGGCTCTGGCTCCACTATGACCACTCCATGTGCTGCTGCTGCTTCATGCAGGGCCTGCTGGAATCATGCTTCTCAAGCGTTAATGTGCTTATGAATCTGCTGGGCGTCCTGTTACAGGCTGATTGCTCTAGGGGACTTGAGATTCTGCATTTCTGCTGAGCTCTGGGTAATGCCAGTGCTGCTGGGCCAGGGCCACACTTTGAATAGCCCAACTCAGACCTCTGGGCACTCCCCTCTCTTGCCTGGTACCTTCACTAGGATGTGCCCGGCTGACATCAGAGCTGCTTGCTCTGTGACTGCCACTCAGGGTCTCCCTGCTTATCTTCCCCCCTCTGCTGTCAGTGACACCTCCTCACCCACCACTTGAAGTCGGGTTCCAGAAAGAAGACACCAGGGATGAGGCCATGCGCCTCCTCTATCCTTACCCGTGGTCCTTGCGGGCCTACTCTGGGGCTGAGACTTCAGAAGGGCTGGAACGCAGGCCCCGCCCAGGGTGCAGGCTCCGTGGGTATGGGCTATGAGGGGGGATCTGGTCTCCTCTGTATTGCACCAAGCCTGCTTCACAGAGGCTGGGACCCGGGGGCCAGGGCTAAGTGTAGAACTGAGCTCGATGCCTAAGAAGGGATGCTCTGTGTTTTCCAGGTCAGAGGGTCTTGCGGATGGCCCCGCTACCGGGGGCGGAGCTGGTCCAGAGGCCACTGCAGCTCTACCGATACTTGCTGCGTTGTTGCCGGCAGCTGCCAACCAAGGGCGTCCAGGAGCATTACAAACATGCTGTCAGGCAGGTGGGAGCCAGGGTATGCCGGGTCTGGGAGTGAGCTTCCTCTAATGGGGGGTCTGGTGAGGGGTCAGAGGCCAGGGGGACACGAGTAGTCTTTCAGGTGGGGTGGGGGTGGCAGTTTGGTAAGAGGCACTAGAAACCTGTGCTGGGCCGCCCAGCCCCTCTCTGATTTCTGTCCAGGAGGCAGAGGGTGCAGCATTCAGCACACCAGTGTTGTGCCAAGGCATGAGTATGGCAGCTCAGTGGGTGATTGACATAGACATCATTTTGCCAACAGTGCACAGTCTGAATTTAATCACGAGAAAACATCAGGTAAACCCAAACTAAGGACCATCTACCAGACAACACATTGGCCTGTACTGTCAAAATTGTCAATTTCATGAAACACAGAGAAAAGAAGAGCTGCTCTGGATTAAAGGGGACTAAAGAGATGTGAGAACTAAATATAGAGTACGATCCCAGGTTGAATCCTGGGCTATATATATAACTGCATGCATATACACACACACACACACACACACACACACACACACACACACACATATATCTCCTTACAATAATGTCCCTTATATATATACTTATAGTTTTGTCCCTTACAGTTATATATATATAGTATACTATATCTACAATGTCCCATATATATAGTTATAACTATATATATATATATATATATATATACTATAGTATATATAATGTAGTATAGTATATATAACTATAAGGGACATTATTGTTGGGGCAGTGCATGAAATTGGAATATGGGTTATAGATTAGATAAAAGTATGTAAGTATTAAATTTTATGAATTTGATTACTTAAACCCTAGTATCTGCAACTTACTTTTTTTTTTTTTTTTTTTTGTGGTACCGGGGATTGAACGCAGAGGCGTTCTACCTCCGCGCTACGCCCCCGGCCCTATTTTTTATGCTTTATTTTGAAACCGGGTCTCACGAGGTTGCAGAGGGCCTCACTAAGGAGAGAGAGAGAGAGAGAGACAGAGAGAGACAGAGAGAGACAGAGCGAGAGCTGAGGCTGGCCGCGAACCCCGGATCTTCCGGTCTCCGCCTCCCAAAGTACTGGGATTACAAGCGTGTGCCACCACGCCCGGCCTTGCAACTTACTTTTAAATGCTTCTAAGAAAACCTTGTACATATACATATAAAGAGAGAATGATAAATCAAATATGGCAAAAGGTTAACAGTCAGTGATTCTGACGAGGAGTTCTTTGCACTTGTAACCTTTCTATAAGAAATAATTTCCAGGAGGGCATGGTGGTACACACCTATAATTCTAGTACTTGGGAGGCTGAGACAGGAGGATTACAGGTTCGAGGCCAGTCTCAGAAACCTAGCAAGACCCTGTTTTAAAATAAAAAAAAATAAAATGGGCTTGGGGTGTAGCTCTGAAGTAGAGTACCCTTAGGTTCAATCCACAGTACAAATTTTTTTTCCAAATAAAAAGTTTAAAACTTAGAATTCATACAAATATATGGAAAGGGAAAAAAAAGTAGCAACAGAAGGCTGTGGGCACACAGAGAAAGGAGAAAGAAGTTAGCCATCTGGAGGAGTCAGGGAGGGCTTCCCAGAGGTGGGCATTTGAGGTGGTTCCCGGAGATGAGTAGGGGGGTGTGTGGGGTTGGGGTTGACAGGGAAGGGGTACCAGTTCTTTCTAAAGGGCCCTGAGCACTATTCGTACTGGTGAACCTGAATCTGAGGTTGCTGGTCAACGGCAGCTGTGCTCTGTCTTGGGCCTGGCTGGGTTCCCCGGAGCCACCGCCTCCACGGCCTCCCCTCCTGTCTGCTTGGCTGTACCCGCACCGGGCTGGGAGAAGCCCTCTTTCCTCGTGTGGTGGAGCCCACGCGGAGGTCTCACTCTGGTGAAAGCAGCTTCCTGTGAGAGCAAATTAAACAGAAAGACCAGAGTTTCCCTTTGGCGCTGAGAACCTGCCTGATAATCTCGGGGCCGGGGCGGGGGTTGGGGGTGGGAGTCCTCCTTTATGCATCTGCCCCGCTAGCAGCATTACCGTCTCTGTGCTCGAATAGACTAGGATTCTGATGCTGTTGCTTAGCAGCAAGTTAGGATTTCTCAGCCTCTGTTTTCTCATCTCTAAGTGGGACAGTCATAACCCTGGAGGATGAAGAGGTGCCGAGTCTTATGTGCTCAGCAGCGTATCTGCCTAGGACTGGTGCTCGGTAGCTGTTGACTCTCTGAATTCTGCCTACTCATCTTTATTTATGGTTAAACTTCCAGAGTTTCCGGGTTCATTCAGATGAAGACAACCCTGAGAGAATCCAGCAGATTATTAAACGAGCCATTGAAGATGCCGACTGGATCATGAACAAAGTAAGTGCTTGGGTCCCACCACTCCCTGCAGGTGATGGTGATGATGGCTGTGACCACTAGGAGTCGCCCCTGCTCCACAGTTGTGAATGGCCAGGGCAGAGGCAGTCCCCACCAGCTCTGCTCCCGCCCTCCTCCTGGAACTCTAAAGATGATCCCCTCTGATCGCATTTAGTTTTTGCAAGGCTGGGTGAGGGGATTACTCTTAATCCTTTTTTTTTTTTTTGGTGGTACTGAGGAGTGAATCCAGGGGCATTCTACTCCGAGTTACATCCCCAGACCTATTTTTTATTTTTTATTTTGAAAGAGGGTCTCACTAAGTTGCGGAGGGCCTCACTAAGTAGCTGAGGCTGGCCACGAACCTGTGATCCTCCTGTCTCAGCCTCCCAAGTACTGGGATTACAAGCGTGCGCCACCACACCCAGCTATTCTTAATCCTTAAAGGCAGACTTCTGCCTAGTAGTGCCGAATGAGCTGAGAGGGAGCACAGAGCAAAGGAAGAGAACAGCCGTCTTGGAAACATTAAATAGTGCCAGAGCCGACAGCAGCATTGAGATGGCTCCGAGGAAAGCTGTCTTGGAGAAGTGAGCTCCCTGTCCCTGGGGTATTCACACTGAGCCGGATCATTGAGGAAACACGCAAGGATCTGCTTGGGTAAAAGAAGAGAGTGAATCAGGAATATAGTTGGTATTAGAATGATCCAGAGAACTGGCATATACCCCCCCTTCCCACCCCCATTCTCCTGTCAGAATCTCCAGATGTGGGATTCCAGATCCATTTGTGTGTGTGTGTGTGTGTGTGTGTGTGTGTGTGTGTGTGTGTGTGTGTATGTGTGTGTAACTGGGGATTGAACCCAGGGGCATTCTACCTCTGAGCTATACTCCCAGCCCTATCTTATTTTTATGTTATGTTATGTTACATATATATATATATATATGTATGGAGATATGAACCCAGAGGCATTTTACCTCTGAGAGAAACACCCAGCCCTTTTATTATTTTATTTTGAAATAGGGTCTTGCCAAGTTGCTAAGGCTAGCCTTGAACCTGTAATCTTCCTTTCTCAGCCTTCCAAGTACTGGGATTATAGGCGTGTGCCACCATGCCTGGCCCTATTTTATTTTTTATTTTGAAACAGGGTCTCACTAAGTTGCAGAAGGCCTCACTAAGTTGCTGAGCCAGGCTAAGAACCTGTGATCCTCCTGCTTCAGTCTCCCAAGTTGCTGGGATTACAGGCATGCACCCCTACACCCAGCTCTAAGATCCATTTTTTTCTTTTTTTTTTGCAGTACTGGGAATGGAACCCAGGGGCATTCTACCTCCAAGCTACACCTCCAGTCCTATTTTTTATTCTTTATTTTATTTATTTATTTATTTATTTATTTGTTTATTTTTTGCGGTACCAGGGATGGAACCCAGGGGCATTCAACCTCCAAGCTATACCCCCATCCCTATTTTTTATACTTTATTTTGAAACCAGGTCTCACGAAGTTGTGGAGGGCCTCACTAAGTAGCTGAAGTTAGCCGCGAACCCGATCCTCCGGTCTCAGCCTCCCAAGTACTGGGATTACAAGCGTGCACCACCACGCCTGGCCTTTTTATTCTTTATTTTGAAACAGGGTCTCAC
Source organism: Glis glis (assembly GCA_004027185.1). NCBI lineage: Eukaryota > Metazoa > Chordata > Mammalia > Rodentia > Gliridae > Glis > Glis glis. Next base: position 9,661 of record PVJS01046257.1, on the reverse strand, counting down.
TAAGTCATGGAGGCCTCACTAAGTAGCTGAGGCTGGCCGCGAACCCGGATCCTCCTGTCTCAGCCTCCCAAGTACTGGGATTACAAGCGTGCGCTACCACGCCTGGCCCAAGATCCATTTTTTAAAAATTCAATGATTGACTGAGGGTCATCCTCTGACTTCTGAGGGGCCTCCTCTGCCTGAGAATTTTCTTCTCCAAACAGGACTCAGAGAGAAGTACAAGTGACCACTTGTTCAATTTCAGTGTTGCTGGTTTCTTTATTATCCCCACCCCTAGTCCCATCAGCTTCCTTTTCTATTAAAGGAGAAAGAGGGTCCGTGCATGAGCTAGAGGTTTGACAGTGTCTCACCATCCCCAAGGATCCCCTGCGGGAGACCAGGGAGGCCTGGGTGACTAGGGTTTGGGATTTCCTGGGTCTTCTCTCCCCTCCATCTTCTAATCTCTCTGTCTTGCAGTATAAAAAACAAAACTGAGAATCCAGAGCCCCAGGTAAAGCTGTCTGAGAGACATTTGAAGTTGAGAGACCTCTCTTGGAACTAATCCGCAGCAGCGGTTTTGGGTATTTTTCGTGCTTGTTGCTGAGAGACGAGAAAGCAGAACAAGGAGAAGCTGCCGTCTCTTCAGACTGCTCCTCTCACCACAGTCATGTTCCCAGCATCCTTTATGTTTGCGCTTCCGGCCAGTAATGATGTGAAATTTCAGGAGAATGTCGTGTTTTTTTGTTTTTTCTGCGTGTTTTTCATTTTTGTTTTTTTGTTTTTTTACTTTGCTCTGAAAGTGATTCATTTATTCTGGAGGTCTCTTTACCATTCTCTGAGCCCCCAAACTGACCTCCCCTCAGGTGGCCACCTCTACAGAGGAAAGAGAGTGGGCTTTCGAACCAGACAGCTCTGGATTTGAATCCCAGCTCAGTGGCTGTTCTCGAGGATGCCTTTTTGCTCAGTTTCCTTCTTGGTGAGGATTGAGATGAAGTGCCTAACCGGATATGGTACATGCCAGTGAATGTCCCCGTGAGGAAGCCGTCCTACACTGCCCCTTCCCTCCTCCTGTCGCACACGCTGCGACAGGTCTCCATGGTTGGTTTGCGAACTTGTCTGTCCCAGCATGGAGCCCCAGAGCTGTCGCAGCTGTACCTGCCCAGCAGTCTACCAAGGAACTGCTCTTCCTGTCCCCCGTCCCTCCATGCCCAGGGAAGTAGAAGCCCCAGTCCTTTCCTTCAAGGAGTTTACAGCGTCCTTGAAGTGGTGAAATACACATTACATGAAACTAAGAAAAATGTCAGTGCAGCCGCAGTGGTCAGCAGCACACCGGGCTTCTGTGACCTGCAGTCCGTCTTCTCTGGCCCTTCCCTGCCTTGCTACATCATGGAAGGATGGAAGGCAGGGCGAGCAGGTGGGTCCCGGGAGAAGTTTCCACAGCAGGCAGAGTCGCTGGAAGATACAGAGAAGCCACAGTGGGACTTGAGTATTCCCCAGGGCACTCTGCCAGAGGGATGAACTACCGCGTGTTTTTGCCCTTGCAATTATGTGACTTAAAATGACATCTATATGTATGCAACCTGATTAACAAATGAAGTAAATGTATCAATTGGTGAAAGCTCTTGTCTCTTCTCAGTGATATTCCTTAAGGTCCCCCTACTGTGTGCTTGCCATACTAGGCACTGAGGATTTAGAAGAGTCAGACATGAGCTGCCCAGGAGAGATGGTTTTTCAGAGAAGATGGCCAGGCCCTGGTCCTGCCGCAGGACAACAGTTGCTGAGGTCACATTGGCCCCATCAGGTAAAGGTAGGCTGAGGGCCTTCAGACCAAGCCAAAGCTGAACCAGCACACCCCTGTTGTTCAGCCGCTCTGAAACTGGGGGCGCATCATCAGCTGGCAGAGATGTAGCATGGTCACAGTAGCGCGTGGTCTTATTCCAGGCCCCCGGTCAGCAGGCGCATTGTGAATGAAGATGACCTGGACGTCAGGGAGAGTTGCTATCCTTTGCTCTTGACTGGCCCCAAGGGTGGTTCCTTGGCCTCAGTTCACTGGCAGGTGCTTGATCCAGCTGTGCTGGCTCAGCCAGATGTCAGACAGTAGGTGGCCAGCTCTAGCAGAGGCTGGCCCGTGGGGGACTGACAAGAGGTTGGGTCGGTTAACAGTGTGCTGGCTGCTTTCCACCAGTCCTGTGATACCAGAGAGGGCGCTGAGCCTCATTATGTGGGGGCATACCTGGGCAGCGCAGATGGAGACCCCAGGGTAGGGGAGGCAGGAAACGCACGGCAGAGTGGAGGTGGCTGGGGCACCAGCCGAAGCCTGGGGGAGCCTCTCAGCCTGGGAGCAGCCTTCCCCAGCTCTGTGCTCAGACCCCTGCACCCATTGCCCTGTAGGGATAGACTGCATGGGCAGGTCTCAAATGGCCCACAGCCACAGCTCTTATTTATTTATTTATTTATTTATTTATTTATTTATTTATTTTTTGCGGTACCGGGGATTGAACCCAGGGGCATTTTACCTCTGAGCTACACCCCCGGCCCTATTTTTTATACTTTATTTTGAAACCGGGTCTCAAGAAGTTGTGGAGGGTCTCACTAAGTAGCTGAGACTGGCCGTGAACCTGGATCCTCCAGTCTCCGCCTCCCAAGTACTGGGATTATAAGCGTGCGCCACCACACCTGATTTTAGCCACACCTCTTATACACACACAGATGAAGGTTCACAGAGTCACCTTCAAGCAAACACAAGAAGGAAATGAGGCTTGTTGACCCAGAGCCAGGCACTGGGGCTTGCTAGAATGGGCTCTGGAGCCAAACAGACTTGAATTAAACCCCAGCTCTGTCATTTAGTAGTGGTGTGATTTGTGGTGCATTTGACTTGTGAATCTCATCTTTTGCATTAGGATAGGATGCACATCCACAGGGCAGTGAGGTTAAGGTGCTGCACACAGGCAGTTGGCCATGTGGCCTCCTCTCCCTTTGTCTTTGGTTTACCCTAATCATGACCCTTCATTTTTTTTTTTTTTTTTTTTTTTTGCGGTATCAGGGATTGAACCCAGGGGCATTCTACCTCCGAGCTACAACCCCGGCCCTATTTTTTATTCTTTATTTTGAAACAGGGTCTCACTATGTTGCAGAGAGCCTCACTAAGTAGCTGAGGCTGGCCGCGAACCCGGATCCTCCGGTCTCTGCCTCCTGAGTACTGGGATTACAAGCGTGCACCACCACGCCCCGCAACGACCCTTCCTTTTGAATGGGCTCCTCCTCCCCCTGATGTCTGCTCTATAAGCACAGCACCAGCAGGAAGGGGTCTGGTATTTGTTGTCTCCACCTTGGCTGATAGTTATTTGCAATCATATTATCTTGCTGGGGTGTGTGTGTATTCAGAAGTTTCTGGGTTTGTCTGTAATGAAGGGTTCTCAGGCCCCCTTTGAGAGACCCTGCCACCACTGAAGGCTGATTCCTGCGGCAGTGTTGATGCTCCCTGCACAGAGCCTGCCCACCCCACACAGTTTCATTTCCTGCCCCTGTGCCACCTGATCTGAAGTGAGCACTTACTGTCTGCACAGTCCTTCCTCTAGGCAGGAACGAACCGCAGTCTGAGAGAAATATAGATAGGGGTACCTGGAAAGTTGAGCAAATGTGGCTCCTAGGGTGTTAGCATGACACAGATTTATTTTTTCTCCTACTATTTCAAGGTTCTCCTTGGCCTTGAATGAAAACTGGGACAGACTCAATTTTCTGCCGGGCATGGTAGTGCACACCTGTAATCCCAGTTCTTGGGAGGCTGAGACAGGAGGATCGCAGGTTCAAGGACCACCTCAGCAAATAGTGAGACTCTCATCAACCTAATGAGACCCCGTTTCAAAATAAAAATAAAATAGGGCTGGGAGTATAGCTCAGAGGTAGAATGCCCCTGGGTTCACATGGGCATGGTGGCACATGCTCGTAATCCCAGTACTTGGGAGGCTGAGACAGGAGGATCGCAGGTTCAAGGACCACCTCAGCAAATAGTGAGACTCTCATCAACCTAATGAGACCCTGTTTCAAAATAAAAATAAAATAGGGCTGGGGGTATACTTCAGAGGTAGAATGCCCCCAGTTTCAATCCCCAGTTCCACACCAAAAATGTTTTTTTTTTTTTCTGATCAATCTTAGGTTAAACACAAAGCTATGGTTACTTTTAAGTCACAAAACAACCTCAATCCACGAAGTGAGATATGCAGTCTTAAGTTAAAAAAAAATTACAGAGCTGCATTAAGGTTCAGGCTTCCTCTTTGTCCCTCTGCAACGTGCAGAGAAGGGACGAGGTGCTCTCTGCTGGCTTGGAGGCGAGGATGGCGTGGAGGGGCGTTCGGGCAGGGGGCAGTGTAAGCAATGGCATGAAATAGCATCACTTGTTTGGGGACTTCCATGCTGTTCAGCGTTGGTGAGACACCATGGTGGGAGGAGAGAGTAGGGATGGGGTCAGGGGAAGGCTGGGACAGGCCACAAGGACCAAATCATGCAGAGCCTTGTGGGCCTTGCTAAGGAATACGGACCGTGTCTAAAGAGATGAGTCTGCAATCATCTTTTTATGTAACTATCTCCCTCACCAGAGAGCAAGCCCCTTGAGGTCAGGCCAGCTGTACCCCTGCACAGGCAGCGAGCTATAGCATCAATGGAAGAACGATAGTACCAGGCAAACCGTGATGTATCTCTTGTTGGGCCTGGCTTTGTTTCTAGTAATGAGGAGACTGGGAGGTGGTGATGATTTCTTGTCTATCTTATCACCAGTGCTTGGGAGCTGATTTAGAGGAGGGAACGCTGACCCTCCCTGCTCAATACACAGTATTGGGCCACCCACAGCTCTCCCCAAGGAGTCGCCTGGATGCAGAAAGGATTTCCCCCAAAGCAAAGATTACCAAGAGCTAAAACCCAGACTCCTTTTTTTTTTTTTCATGGTACCGGGGATTGAACCCAGGGGCGTTCTACCTCCGTGCTACACCCCCAGCCCTATTTTTTTTTTATACTTTATTTTGAAACCGGGTCTCACGAAGTTGTGGAGGGCCTCACTAGGTAGAGAGAGAGAAGAGAGAGAGAGAGGGAGAGAGCTGAGGCTGGCCGCGAACCCCGATCCTCCGGTCTCCGCCTCCCAAAGTACTAGGATTACAAGCGTGCGCCACCACGCCCGGCCTTAAAACCCAGACTTCTAACCAACTGCCTGAAATGAACCTGTCCCTCTGTCCATCTTCCTCCTAGGGGCTGGGGATTAACGAAAGCATCCAAGGCAAAAATAAAAAACAAAAATCCCCCTTTGACAATGACAGGGAGGAACTTGGCAGGCTTGCTGGGAAGGAGGGACCTTGTGAGCACGAAGCGCTGGTGCCGCGTGCGTAAGCGTGCTGGTTGTCTGTAGGAGAGCACTCATGTGGTTACTTGAGATGTGAGCTAAATTGCCTGCTTCGCTCGTGGAACACCATTTTTTGTTGAGACAAGGACTGACGACCTGGTTATTCAGACTCACCTTATTTGGCAGACATCTTCCCCCAAATGAGGTAAGCCTGTCACTTCAAGGAAAACAACCAACAGTACCTGTTCCCCATGACAAAAATTGAGCTTTCTGTCACAGGACAGTGAATTTTAATATAACAGGCTATAAAAAGTTCACAATATAATTTGAAACTTTTAAGAAACTACCACTTATCAAATTTTGATATAGCCTCAAGAAGAATCCATTTCCCAAATGCTACTATGTAATAGGTTTATTTTTAAATGCATTAATAAATAAAAATTTTTAATTCTCAATTTCTAAAACAATAAATGTCAATATATAACTCATAAACGAAAGCTCTCCGGGATCCTCAATAATTAAGAATGTAAAGGATCCTGAGAATAAAAAAATTGAAAACTGTTGTTCTAGCTGGGCGTGGTGGCGCATGCTTGTAATCCCAGTACTTGGGAGGCTGAGACAGGAGGATTGCAGGTTCAAGGACAGCCTCAGCAAATAGTGAGATTCTCATCAACCTAGCAAGACCCTGTTTCAAAAATAAAAATAAAATAGGGCTGGGGGTGTAGCTCAGAGGTAGAATGCTCCTGGGTTCAATCTCCAGTGCCACACACACATACACACACACACACACACACAAAAAAAAAAAAACCAAAAACTGTTGTTGTGTAGTGTGGTTTAGTCAGGTCTGTTCCCTTCTGTTGTATGTCAAATTACTTGACCCTAAATTTAGGACCTTAATTTGGATCTAAATTGTATGTTGTTGCTGGGCGTGGTGGCGTATGCCTATAATCCCAGTACTTGGGAGACTGAGACAGGAGGATCGCAGGTACGAGGACAGCCTCAGCAACTTAGTGAGGCTCTCAGTAACCTAGTGAGACCCTGTTTCAAAACAAAAAATAGTGCTGGGGGTGTAGCTCAGAGATAGAATGCCTCTGGGTTTAATCTCTAGTGCCAAAAATTTTTTAAAAATTAAAAATTAAGCCAGGCATGGTGGTGCACGCTTGTAATCCCCTCTGCAACTTCGTGAGACCCGGTTTCAAAATAAAGTATAAAAAATAGGGCCGGGGGCGTAGCGCGGAGGTAGAACACCCCTGGGTTCAATCCCCAGTACTGCAAAAAAAAAATAAAATTAAAAATTAAAATATAAATTGTACGTTATCTTATTGAGGTTGGATGATGAGGCCAGCATGTCAGAATTGTTTAGAATGTGGGTCTGTCATCTAGCAAGCAAATTATCCTTAATAGTGTCATTTCCTGTATAGTTGTGCCATTCATTCGCATATTAATTAATTCAACAAACATTGATTATTTCTTATGTCTTGAGAATTTCATGTATATATATATATATATTTTTTTTTTTTTTTTGCGGTACCGGGGATTGAATGCAGGGGCGTTCTACCTCCGCGCTATGCCCCCGGCCCTATTTTTTATTCTTTATTTTGAAACCGGGTCTCACGAAGTTGCGGAGGGCCTCACTAAGGAGAGAGAGAGAGAGACAGCGAGAGAGCAAGAGAGCTGAGGCTGGCCGCGAACCCGGATCCTCCGGTCTCCGCCTCCCAAAGTACTGGGATTACAAGCGTGCGCCACCACACCCGGCCATGTATATCTTTTTTGTGGGGTAGGTACTGGGGATTGAACCCAGGGGCAGTCTACCTCTGAGCTACACCCCCAGCCCTTTTTATTTTTTTATTTTGAAAACAAAAAATAAACAGGTTCTCACTAAGTTGCTGAGGATCTCACTAAGTTGCCGAGGCTGGCCTTGAACTGGTGATCTTCCTGTCTCAGCAGCCTCCCAAGTACTGGGATTACAGGTGTGTGCCACCATGCCCAGCTTCATCTATATCTTCATCCAGACGGGTCATGTAGTATAATTTTCTCTCCTTGCTTATCTGTATTGTTTCTGGAAATGTATGGAAAGATTCCATTTTAGGCAGCTATGATTACCCACAGGAATCTAGAATTCTCTGCCTAAAATTAAAAACTGTTTTTTTCTAAAAGTTGTTTCCTATTTATAGACATTAGCCCACACATACACACACACACACACACACACACGCACATACACCTAGAACATTTATTGCTAACAAGTCTGGGTGAGAAATGGTGAATCACTGTGCAAACATGTTCTTTTGACATTGTCACCTTTCTATTTATACAAATATCAATCTGGATCGGAACCTCAGCTTAGAAGAGAACAGGGAAGACACAGGAAACGTGCGTGAGCGCGTGCGCGCGCGCACACACACACACACACATACACATACACACACACCTAGGCCTCCACAACCAAACAAAAGCTTTCCCAAACTTGGGGTGCCATTGTCATCCCCTCACATTATCTCAAGCATTGTTCAGGTCTTGTCAGCGTCCTCTCCCAGCTTTGCGCCCTCCACACCTCCTGCACTCAGTCTGTAACCCTGTGGGGCCTCTCGCCTTTCTGCATGGAGAAACGAGCCACGAGAGGCGAGGTCCTTAGTCTGAGGTTGCCTCTTAAGAACATGCATGTCCCAGGTGGGCCATTTCTGGAGGCTGAAGGCTGCTCTCCCACATGTGCTCAGAGATAATCGCCAGTCTCCATTTTTTTGTGTGTGTGTGTGGCAATGGGGATTGAACCCAGGGGCATTCTACCTCTGACCTATACCCCCAGCCCTATTTTATTTTTATACTTTATTTTGAAACCGGTCTCACGAAGTTGCGGAGGGCCTCACTAAGTAGAGAGACAAAGAGAGAGAGACGGGGAGAGAGAGAGAGAGAGAGAGAGAGAGAGAGAGAGCGCGCTAAGGCTGGCCGTGAACCCGGATCCTCCGGTCTCTGCCTCCCAAAGTACTGGGATTACAAGCGTGCGCCACCACGCCTGGCTTTATTTTTATTCTGAAACAGGGTCTTGATAGGTTGATGACAGTCTCACTACTTGTTGAGACTGTCCTCAAACCTGTGATTCCCCTGTCTCAGCCTCCTAAGTACTGGGATTACAAGTGTGCGCCACCACACCTGGCTCCTCCATTAAGTTGTGCTTTAAAATTTTTAATTTTTATCTACTCTCAGAAGACCCAGTGATCCAAAAGGATTTGGAAAAATGAAGTGACTTTGGGTTATAAATAGTTAGAGTTTCCTACCTGGAGCACTCTAGGCTTGTCACCTCTACTTGAAGCAACTTCAACCCATTACCCCATTGTATCCTCCACTTTTTTTTTTTTTGGGATACCAGGTATTGAATGCAGGGGCGCTACCTCCGCGCTACGCCCCCGGCCCTATTTTTTTATGCTTTATTTTGAGACGGGGTCTCACGAAGTTGCGGAGGGCCTCACTAAGTAGAGACAGAGACAGGGAGAGAGAGAGTGAGAGCTGAGGCTGGCCGCGAACCCAGATCCTCCGGTCTCCGCCTCCCAAAGTACTGGGATTACAAGCATGCACCACCACGCCCGGCCTGTGTCCTCCACTTTTCTGTGTATCGTCACTTTTTATGTGTATCAGGGTGTGAAGCAGGTTGGGAAATATGGGTTAAAAGACAGAACTCTCCTTGCTGTCTTCTGTGGAGGCACTGCCCTGAAGTGGTCACTGCAACCTAGAAAGAGAGGTCTGGCATTACTAGGAGATGGGCCTATTGCTGTAATACCACACTGATCTTAGCCCAAAGGCCCCAAAGTGGTGGGCTGATAGCTATGAGACTCTGGAAGAGTTCCTCAACCTCACTAAGCCTTAGTTTCTCATCTGTCCAGGAAGAGCTGTCTCCCAGAGTGGTTGGGAGGATCCAATGAGATGCTGCATGTCAGGTGCTTAGCTAGTGCCTGGCATGTAGCTAGTGTTCAATAAAAGTAACTCTGAGTTTGGTAATTGCACATGGCCTCCTTGCACTGAGAGTTGTCTGGGGCCAGCTTGGGCTTGCAGACTGGCTGCTTCCCTGGGCATTATGTCACTAATTAGGAAAACAAACTCTTTTTTTTTTTTAGGTACTGGAAATAGAACCCTGGCCCTTGTACATGCTAGGCAAGTACTGTACCACTGAGCCACATTCCCAGTCCTGAACAAACTCATTTTAATATCTCCCTAGGAAGCCGGGCATGGTGGCGCACGCTTGTAATCCCAGTACTTTGGGAGGTGGAGACCGGAGGATCCGGGTTCGCGGCCAGCCTCAGCTCTCTCTCTCTCTCTCTCTCTCTCTCCCTGTTTCTCTCTCTCTCTCTCTCTCTCTCT
>PVJS01046256.1:0-15897 GCA_004027185.1 Glis glis | reverse complement strand
TGCATGTCTTTTAAATTAATTGGGTAATGTTTTTCTAAAATTAAAATTTTCTTCTTCCTATAGCCCTGCCATAGGACAGGCTGAGGCTGAGTCTCAGTGTTGCCCTGTTCAGTCTGAGGCAAGTGGGATTTATTTTATTCCTTATAGGGGCTTTCACAGCTTTATGGCTGTTGGATATTTATGTCCCCAAACTTGCAGCAAGTTTGGTGAAGGCCCCTAATTTTAATTAAACTTAGGGTTTTTATATTCTTTTGGCAGAGAAGGCTCTATATTAATATTCACGTTTGACTGTGGTGTTAATAAAAACTAATTTACTTTATATCACATAGTTAACAGCCTCAGTAAAGCTTGTATTACTATATTGAACTTTAGTAAATTGACAATTGACATTCTTGGAGGCATGAAATGTTTCATTCAAATTTTTCACTTTTATTTCTAGGAAAATCTTACTGGTTATTTTCACCTCAAATGATTAAATTTAATCTCAAGGATAAGTCTTAATTATTGGAAATGCCATAGGGTACTAAAATCTGTATTCTTAATCCCAAGCTTATGCATTGAACATCAAGGTTAAAAGGTTATTCAGAAATACTTTTGATTTTTAATATTTTCAACCTCACCACATTAGAGCAAATGTTAATGTAGAGCCCTATGGAGAGTGGGAAGGTGGTGTGTCTTTGTGTGCTTGTGTGGTGTGTATGGGTATAGAATACACTTGTGATAAGATAAAAGGGTTTGGGTGTTATAGACCTGTCAGCCTAGATAGATGACTAATTTTCAAGCTGGATGCAGTGGCACATGCCTCTAATCTCAGTACTTGGGAGGCTGAGACAGGAGGATTTCAGGTTTAAGACCAGCCTCAGAGTTCAAGCGAGACCCTGTTTCAAAATAAAGATACAAAGGACTAGGGTTGTAGCTCAGAGGTAGAATGCCCCTAGGGCATTCAGTCTCCAGTACAAGGAAAAAAGATTACTAATTTTCACCAAAAGAAACTGAAATTGGATCATGTGGTAAAAGTTAATAGTATGTTAAATTGATTTGAGGTTCGTTTTCAGCCTATACTGTAAAGTGTTTTATGTAATAAGCACACATGAATAGTATCCACATTTGTTGCCAACCAAAATTCCTTTTATTTGCTGAGAAAAGTTGTTATGTATGTGTGTCTGTTGTTAGGGGATAGAGATGGAATTGGAAGAGAGACAAAACCAAACCTGGGTTATGTTTGTTCCTTGTGTTTGAGCCACCACCCTATGTAGATAGTATTTTCCTCCAACAGTAGCAATCAACATACAGTGTAACATTTAGCAAACTTGAATGAAAATACATTAAAACGAATTCCAAGTTTTGCCCTGCTTAATTTGAACATATGGTTTTCATTGTGACTGAATTATGGGAAAAGATTAATATTTTAAAAATAGTTGCTTCCATGGCAAAATACTCCACTGGAATAGTTTGTAACTTAGAAATTACACATTTTAAGATTATTTTGAAATCTGTTTTGTATTGCACCCACTATTCTCCAATATACAGAATCTTCTTTAAGTTGTTTGACTTAATTCTAATAGTGATAATTGAAATAGGCTTTTATCTTAGAACTGGGGAAGGAGGAGGGATTCACTAATGGTGCCATAATTTGTTGCAGGTGGTAATAGATACATAGTTTTTAGGTATCCATTGATATCTTTGTAATTCTGTTACTCAGAGAAGTATGATTTTGAGAAATGTAATTTTCAGGGGTCCATATGTCCACTGGTGTCGAAGTCACTTTACTGTGATAAAATTTTGTTTGAGTAAGCTGTGTTGGTTAGAGGATAAAGAGCTATTAAACGTTTACTCTAAAACCAGGCGTGGTGGCACATGCTTGTAATCCCAGTACTTGGGAGGCTGAGACAGGAGGATGGCAGTTCGAAGCCAGCCTTAGCAATTTAGCGACGCCCTCAACAACTTAGTGAGACCCTGTTTCAAAATAAAAGAATAAAATAGGGCTGGGGGTATAACTCAGAGGCAGAATCCCCCTCCCCCTGTTCAATCCCCAGTACCACACACACAAAAGTATACTCTAGGGTTATATATATATCACGTATGTCTGTTTAAAAAAGTGGTATTTAGTTGGGTGTGGTGGCCCAAGCCAGGTTCGAGGTCAGCCTCGGCAACTTGGCAAGACCCTATTTCAAAATAAGAAACTTTAAAAGGGGCTGGGGTGTAGTTTGGAAGTGGAATGCTCCTGAGTTCAATCTCCAGTACCACAAGGAGGGGGTGATGTTTGCTTACATAATATTGAATATTTGTGCTTTCTTCCAAAATGAAACTTGTTTACGCTTTATTGTAACTCTTACGGAAAAGTCCTCCAAAGGGGGAGGTTCAGTTACCCTAACTCTTAACCCTCTTGCTATTTCATGACAGTGAAGGTCACTTTTTTAACCCACCTGACTCAGTATTTATTTTGTTTTCTGCCATCCAAATCATTTTAACACTCTTAGGTTCTTATAGTAAAGAAATCATCCTGCTTTTCTGTGTGATTTTTTTTTTTAGCAAAATAAGTACTTTAACATGTATATGGAGTCATGTATATAGTGAATATTTTTTAAGTTGAACTGTTTTTTAATGATTTTTTAAAGTGACACATAATTATAAATTAGTGGGGAACAGTTTTCCAAGGGTTTAATCCTTAAAACATCATTTTAAATGTTCTTCGTATTTTTGTTAGGAAATAAACTAACATCTAAGAAAAATGTCTTCAGCTGAGTGGTGACACAGGCCTGTAATCTCAGCAACTTGGGAAACTGAGGCAGGATGATCACAAGTTCAAAAAGTACTGGGGGTATAGTTCAGTGGTAGAAGTTCCCTGGGGCTAATTCCCCAGTACTACAAAAATAAGTAAGTAAATGTTAAAAAATTAAAACAAAGAACTGGAGAATGTAGCTCAGTGGGAGAGTACCTCTGGGTTTGAATCCTAGTACTGCAAAAAAAAAAAACTTCAGTAAGGCTCAGAAGGGAATTGCTTTAATATGCACTCTTATGTTCTGCTCTAACTCTACTTGCATAATATTTTTGTCAAAAGAACATTTTCTTCCCAACTCTGGACAATAACTGTTTAAAACTAAATTAGCTTGAACATTCTGGTCTATTTCTCTTTAAATCTTTATAGCTAATCTCATGTATTTTACTAAGCAAAATGTAGAAGTAATATTAAGATAGAAATTTGCAACCTAAAAGAGAGGTCTTCATTGAAGGTAATTCATACTTTGTATTTGAAGCAAATTGAATATGGTATAATAAATCAAGACTGGCTCATTAGATGGGGATTTTGGTGGTTAGGTTCTTTAGAAGGCATATGAGAATGTTTTTGTGTGTGCTTTAATTTTGATCAAACCAGAGAGGAGATAGATGTGAGTACACTCAATGATTGGCCTCTTGGACTCCACCCATTGTTTAAATGCTGCAATGGCGTTTAAGGTGATGGGGCACAGTTTTAATGATGTGCTGTGTATTTGGTCATGAGTTTGTGTAATGTGTTTGTAAAAAGCTGAAGTCCTTTATTGGCATTTTCTAAGCCCTCTGACATTTTTACAGTGTCTGGGTTATTTTTGTTTTTCAATATTATGGTTAAATATTCATGTCTTCAGCTATTGTTAAATTTGAACTGGCAGTGCAACTGGATAAAAATGGAAGGATGAAGCTGGGGGTGTAGTGCAGTGGTGGAGCTTGTGCTGAGTGTGCATGAGCCCTGGATTCAATCCCCAGCACCAAAACCAGAAAAAGAAGACTGAAGAATGATGCTTCCCCAGTTATTAATAATTAATTATTAATAATCAATTATTTGGGAGAGAAACCATTGTGTAGTCTTTAGATGTTATGAAGTCACAGCATTTCTGCTGTTGCGTTTTTGAGGTTTCACCATGTAATTTTGATGTAGATTATTAACATTTTATTCATAAATAGCTCATTCTTAAACAGATCAGAATAAGACTTGCATTATCATTTCCCAGGCTGCTTAACTATCCAAGTGGGTCAAGAGGAAAGTTACTTGTCTTTTGTTTGAATCAGAAACCCAGGACATCTACTTACTGAGCCAAGCCCCCTTTATCTGTTAGCTTGTTAATTAGTACTTTAAGGAAAAGTCATCAATTTGCTTTTCAGCTCATTTTTTTAAAATTGAAAATCTCTAATAAAATGAAATCAGTTTTTGTGAAAATTGAATTAAAAGCTGTTAAAATTGTCTATGAGGATGTGTCTGCATACTAATTTAGAAGATATTATGTTTTAGATATATGCCTCCCACCTTATAGGGTAACCAAGATTTCCAGCACAATTCACATATTGGAATACATAGTTGATTAAAATTGAGGTGTATCCAACAGATATTCAGTGTTACTACCTCATTCTCATAAGGTCACTAAATTTAATAGCCAATGTAAGGTAACATGTTAAACCTAGGGAAAATTTTAAATGTATTACTATCAGACTCTGAGGAAATTAAATGCACATTGACTTTTAAATTAATGGATTGAACTCCTCAGTTTAATACAATTTGTGTTTTTGTTAACTAGCAGCAGAATTTCAGCATTTGCTACTTACTGGTAGAGAAGAAAAATCCCACAGCCCTGCCAGTACAGGTTAGTTTAATCTGTAAGTACCTGATGTTCCTATTTTTTTCAAACATATCCATATAACCCGCACAAAGAAGAAAGCTGTGCAGTTACTTAAATGTGAGTATTTACTAATAATATATCCAATGGACACTTTAAAACACTCACTACTTGGGCCACAGTAGCTCAAGGTTTGCTACCTCAGTTGTAATAAAGGTGTAATGCTGCTCCTTTATTATCTGGTTGTGATTGAACCTAAGTGGATATATTGTACATAAAAGAGAGAGAGAGTTTCAAATGGCTCTGCCCTTAATTGGAGTATAGTGAGGAGTCCAGGGCTTTGGGTCCAGGGTCTTTTTCTTAAGTCTCTCCTTGGTGGTTCTCATATTCACCTTTTGACTTTTTTCAGTATGAATCAACCTAAGGAAAAGCAAGTTTCTTCATATAGCACTGAAAAACGATGTATAATCATAAGTTAGGAAATGTTTTTATACTGCTTTTTTGATCCTTAAGTGCTTTTAATAACATTTGTAAATAAGAACTCATTTTTTGTTCTTTTTTTTTTAAACTATGGTGTACCACTGTGGGTTCATTTTACTTTTAACTAAGAATAACAAATCTTTTAATATTGAAATGAAAGCTGACTATCCGTCAAGAAACTTAACCAGATTCCCATGTAATCCTTTTGAAGGACAGTGGGGATTGTTTGTAACAGGTTGTGAAAGGAAGTGTTAGCATTTTTATTAATTATTTTTTCATTCTTCTGGAGTGCATTGTTTGAACCATTCTTGATTTTCTTTAACCTTTAAATATTGTGCTTTTGTTTATGTTAATAATATAAACTGAAAACACTGAGAAAGTCTGTAGCATTGATATTAGAATGTATGGCTTCCTGTGCTTACGTGTAATGATGTAGTTTGAGAAGATCGGGCCATAAAGTAGCTCATCTTGTACTCTAAACTGGATGGCCATTAGTCATCCTGAAAGTAGATCATCTTAACTTGATCTGGAAGTCATGTGTTCTGTTAAGTATTCTAAAAATCTAGGTTTATCAACTGGTAATAAATAAATATTTCATAAGATAACTACTTGTTTCTTAATATAAAATTGCCCAAAGGCTTAAGTTTCATTGCCTTTCACAGTTTAATCTGTATTAGAAATGGCGTAGATACAGTGGAAATGGTTTTCCTTAAACCATCTCTTTAAAGCTGCCTTTCTGGTGAGTACTATTTTATACTTTTATGTGTCACAGTTTACCTTTAAAAATTAATTGAAATGGGACACTGATCAAAGAAGTGAGCAATCGAGTTTCCACATCTCCTTGGGCATTACTTTAATTAGGAATATTGAGATGATTGTTTTATCACCAGACAGTTACCTGTTACTGCTGGTTCACTTTTTTCTGACCTTTAATTAACAGACTAAATACAAAAGCATTTAACACATAAATCATAACCTTTTTGCAAGGGTGGTCTAGGCACTTAAAATCTTTTAAAACTTGATATTTTCTTTTCAGTTGATATTGAAAAATTTTCTCAATATTTGGTTCCCATATTGCATAGGTATAAAATTAAAATATCAGAATTTCTTTTTTTTTTGTTAAAGCTGGTTATTTCAGTAAACCATGAGCAATTATGTTGGGGTTAGGGTGAAAGGAGGATTTACCAAAATTAGTCGTGCAGACCGTTTCCTGGGTTCTCTTTGAAGTTTGAAATTTTCAAGTGTATTATTTGTTAAATCACTGTAATCCTGCATTAAAAACTTGAGTAAGAAATACTGGTTTCTGAGATGTATGTATAACTGAAAATTTGCCTCTGGGTATTTCTTACTGCTTTATGCCCTGTTTTATCCTTAGCTTGTATAACACAAAGATTTCTTTCCCTCTAGTTTTTAGCCATATCATGGATAATGTCAAGATATCCTAAGGGTTTTTTCTCATTGTAATTCCTGCTGTGATCTTTGTGAACCAAAATAAACAATCAACTCCAATCCTTCTTAGTTTGAACACTGGTAGTTTTCTAAAGTAAGTCTGAAATCTATAATTCGAGGATGTGATATGATAATCTAGATAAGTACTCAACAAAGTATGGACCCTCAGTTTGTGTCTTTAAGATTTAAAGTGGAGTTAATTTCTAAGGAACTATGTCCTTTCCTAGCAGGGATAAGCAGACAGTGAAAAACTGGTAAGTATGTAACTTTAAATGCATGTAATAGCGATGAGACTAGACAAATTTCCTTAGTTTGATAGTATTTAGAAGTGAACAAAAAGTCTTGAATCTCCTTTGCGACTTAATGTGTATTACTAATATTTTTACAAATATGTGTGAACAGTGATTAAAGTGACTATACCTTACTCTTTGTCTGGTTTGGTTTTTGCTTTTTAAAAATTGTTATATGGTGTTTTAAATACTAATTTATATTTCAAGCTTTTTTCAGGATAGAAATAAGTGGCTATTAGTGAAAATATCTAACAGAGAAATTACTTGTGTTCTTTTAAAAAATTAAAAAACAGTGATAGCCAGGTATAGTGGCGCACACTTGTTATCCCAGTATTTGGGAGGCTGAGACCGGAGGATCCGAGTTCGCGGCCAGCCTCAGCTGCTTAGTGAGGCCCTCCACAACTTAGTGAGACCCTGTTTCAAAATAAAGAATAAAAAATAGGGCTGGGGGTGTAGCTTGGAGGTAGAATGCCCCTGAGTTCAGTCCCCAGTACCACAAAAAACAAAAAAAAAAACCAGTGATAATTTTCAGTATACTTAAGTCTTCTGTTTTTCAGCTCCAGTTAAAACTGACTATAGGCAGCTAATCAAAATGGAAAAAATATAGCTGGGCATGGTGATGCACACCTATAATCCCAGTGCTTCTGAGACAGGAGGATTACTGGTTTGAGGTCAGCCTCAGCAATTTAGCAAGACCCTATTTCAAAATAAGAAATAAGCCGGGCAAGGTCGTAAATTCTTGTAATCCCAGTACTTGTGAGGCTGAGACCCGAGTATCCGGGTCACAGCCAGCCTCGGCTACTTAGTGAAGCCCTCCGCAACTTTGTGAGACCCGGTTTCATAATAAAGGATAAAAAATAGGGCTAGGGGTGTAGCTCGGAGGTAGAATACCCCTGGGTTGAATCCCCGGTGCCACACACACAGAAAAAGTTGGTCATGTTTGGAGATCCTATCTCCCACGTATAAATGATAAAAAGCAGCTGGGAGCCAGGTGTGGTGGTGCACGCTTGTAATCCCAGTACTTGGGAGGCTGAGACTGGAGGATCTGGTTCACGGCCACCCTTAGCTCTTAGCGAGGCCCTCTGCAACTTCGTGAGACCCGGTTTCAAGATAAAGGATAAAAAATAGGGCCGGGGGGTGTAGCTCGGAGGTAGAGCGCCCCTGGGTTCAATCCCTGGTACCTTAAAAAAAAAAAGCTCGGGCATGGTGGATCACGCCTGTAAATCCTAGTACTTGTGAGGATGAGACAGGAGGATTGCCGGTTTGCAATCAGCATCTGGTAACTGTTTCAAAGTAATAGGGCTGAGGATGTGTCTCAGGTAGAACACCCCTGGATTCAACCCTTAGTAACACTAATAATAAAATGATAATGATTTCAAGGTCAGAAGTATTTAATTGTAGCAACATGAAAGATGTATATCTTTCCAAACTAGCACTGTTCTGTGAAGTGGTAGGTCCCAAGGGGTTTTAGGAAAGAGGGTACCTGTCTCTTAATTCACTCTCCAGGCTTTACTTGAAGCTCAACTTGTACTGGTAGGGAATGGACCAAATGGGCCCAATAAAGGTTGCCATTAAATAGTAGCTCCCCCCCAATTTTACATGAATTTCTTGGGAGCTTATTTTAAAAGTGATTTCTTACACAAAGTACTGTTTCATCTTGTCACTTTGATGTATCATCTTGTTAAATAGAAATTTGTGCAAAAGAAAGTAGGTCACGTAGTGTGTTATGTTTAATTTTTGTCTACTTGGTAGGGTTTGGGGGGAGAGATCCCTTGCTGAATGTAGTCATATAATAATTAGAACTCACAAAGGTCATTGGCATTTCTAAATTAGGGGACAGTTTGGGGATGATTACTAGGGTTTGAGTGAAAACTACCATTTAAAAAGTGCTTTCTGTTCTTAACTAGCAATTTTTAGTTTGTCTAAAAATTCTATAAAGATTTTTGCTTCTGCATTATTAAAAATCAGCTTCTGTTTTGATTAAGAGATGGCAGACTATATTGTATTCATTAACAAATCTGAGTATCTGTTACCTACAAAGTTGAATAAAGTATTTCATTTATTATTTAATACTTGTCTGCATTCATTTTATCAACTGTATCCAGAACAGTATATGAAGAATGAATTACCATGATATGACGTCAGCTGTCCTGAGGAGTTTTGGGGGTGCCCTGGGAAATATAAAGCAGAATTTCAGTAAACGTAGAATGCACACTTTAAGGAGTAAATGCACACTTAGTGTGGCAGTAGTACAGTGCTAATTGAAATTTGATAAGACAAGCCATAGCGTTTAGAGTGAGCCTAAAAGAGCTTGCAATCGAATTTTTGCTTTTCCATTACTTATTGTATGATCTTGCGCAAGTTATTCAAATAACAGTATGTTTCCTAGGTTTGTTGGAAACAAGTTACTATATGAAAAAAAAAACTGGCCTACAGCAGTGGTGACACACCACTCTAATCCCAGAACTTGAGACTTGAGAGGAAGAATGCAAGTTCAAGGACAGCCCCCAGCAACTTAGTGAGACCATTTCAAAATAAATAGGGTTCACTGCGTAAATCAGGTAAAATGCCCCTGGATTCAATACGCGTGCGCACACACGCACACAAAATATCCTTGGACTCAATACACACATGCGCTTAACAAAAAAAAAATGGCCTATTACTTTGTAAGGACTCATTGAGTGTTTTCTGTATATATTCCTGAAAGAACTGACATGGTAGACACATTTTGGAATAACCCTTTTGAGCCACTGGAAATGGAGGCAGGCGGTTACTGAAAACCTAAAATTTTAATTTAGTACATGTCACTTCCTGTGCTTAGGTGCTGTCCCATGTACAGACGGGAAAGGCATTAGAAAAGAGTCCTTGTGACTTGGATTTTAGCCAGCCAGCCTTCCCCATCTTGTTGGAGGCATTTCAGACGGGAAGCAAGCATCTGGAGCAGGGCAGTGAGGCTAGGAGTGGTGAGAGGCCTGGGCACACACGACCGTCGTCTGAATTTTATTGTGAAAGAAGTCTCTAGAGGACTTGGAGCTGGTGAGTAATATGTGGTTTGTGGTCAAAAGCTCATTCTAGCAAGATGTGGTGGCTCACCCTTGTAATCCCAGGATTTAGGAGGCTGAGACAGGAGGATCAGTTCCCAGCCAGCCTTAGCAACTTAGGCCCTATGCAACTTAGTGAGATCCTGTTTCCAAATAATAAATAGGGCTGAGGGTGTAGCTCAGAGGTAGAACACCCCTGGGTTTCATCCCCAGCAACCTTCCCCCCCAAAAAGGTCATTCTAGATTGGTTGGTGGTGGGTTGGGACCTGGAGAGTTGGAGTGGGGTGAGTTGGTGGGCGGAATAGGGACCAATCAGGTGAGAAGAAACAGTGTGCTGTTTGAATAAGTGTGCCAACCATGTGTGGTGGCGCACGCCTGTAATCCCAGTATTTGGGAGGCTGAGACCGGAGGATCCGGGTTGGTGGCCAGCCTCAGCTACTTAGTGAGGCCCTCCATAACTTAGTGAGACCCTGTCTCAAAAAAAAAAAACAAACAGTTATGGGGGTGTAGCTCAGAGTAGAATTCCCTTGGGTTCAATCCCCAGTACCACAAAGGAAAAAAAAAACTGCACATGTGAAGACATTTTTTTTTTTTTTTTTTTTTTTTTACTGGTACTGGGGATTGAACCCAGGGACATTCTATCCCTGAGCTACACCCCAGCCCAGTTTTATTTATTATTTGGAAACAAGGTCTCACTAGGTTGCTGAGAGCCGTGCTAAATTGCTGAGGCTGGCTTTGAACCTGTAATTTTCCTGTTTCAGCCTCCCAAGTACTGGAATTATAGGTGTGTGCCACCACATCCGCCCAGCTCTTTAAATTTTTATTTTGAAGCAGGATCTCACTAGGTTGGTGAGTAACACTACTTGCCGAGGCTGTCCTTGAACCTGCAATCTTCCCATCTCAACCTCCCAACTACTGGGATTACAAGCGTGTGTGCCACCACACCTGTTTTAACTTTTGTCTTGAAACAGTGTCTATGTTGCTGAGACTCTTGCTACATTGCTGAGGCTGTTCTGGAACCTGCAATCCTCCTATCTCAGTCTCCCAGGCACTGGGATTACAGTCATGCGCCACCATGCCAGACTTCTATAAAACTGTTTGTGGTACTGGAGATTGAACCCAGGAACATTCTACCTCCAAGCTACACCTCCAGCCCTTTTTACATTTTTGTTCTGAAAATGGGTCTTGCTAGGTTATTAAAAGTCTGGCCTTGCTGCTGAGGCTGTCCTTGAATCTGTGATCCACCTGTCTCAGCCTCCCAAGTACTGGGATCACAGGCATGCACCACTGCTCCTGACTAGGAAAAAATAAATTTATTTTTATTGGATGGAACCCAGGGGTATTCTACCTCTGAACTATACCTGTAGCCCTATTTTATTCTTTTATTTTGAAACAGGGTCTCACTAAGTTCCTGAGGGCCTCACTAAGTTGCTGAGGCTGGCCTTGAACCTGCGATCCTCCTGTCTCAGCCTCCCAAGTACTGGATTGCAAGCGTGTGCCACCACGCCCAGCTCTCAGATTTTTTGAGTGGATGATTAATATTGCTCTGAAGCAGATTGGTGATAGTACCATAGTACTGAAGACAATCACGCTCTTGCCAGGTGGTATGTCTCCCAATGTATAATGCATTGTGCATGGGTCATGAATAACCATGTACAATGGAAATGTGCAAAGGATAACCTTACACTTTTTAGCCTTTGCCGGGCCTGCGGTGCTGTGCAGCAATTCTGTGTTAAGAATTTAGTCACCTTTTCCGTTCATTCCACTGACTTCTCCTTGTCTTCATCTCTACCCGCTGCCACACCCTTGTCTCATGCCTGCTTTCTACTTCATAAAGCTCATAAAAGCAAGGTCCTTAACTTCTAAATACTATGTCTATAAAATAATCTGTTTTGGTATCCTTTTATCACCTAGGACTAAGTAGCCATCCTTTTTTTGTGTGTGTGTGGTACTGGGGATGGAACCCAGGGACATTCTACCTCCGAGCTACACCCCCAGCCCTATTTCTTTTTATTCTTTATTTTGAAACAAGGTCTCACTAAGTTGCAGAGGGCCTCACTTAAGTAGCTGAGGCTGGCCACGGACCTGCGATCCTCCTGTCTCAGCCTCCCAAGTACTGGGATTACAAGCATACACCACTACACCTGGCTTTTTTTTTTTTTTTTTTTTGTACTGAGGATTGAACCCAAAGGAGTTCTACCTCTGAGTTACACCCTGCAGACCAATTTTATTTTTTGTTTTGAAACAGGGTCTCGCTAGGTTGCTGAGAGTCTCTCTACATTGCTGAGACTGTCCTTGAACTTGGGATCCTCCTGTCTCAGCCTCCCAAGTACTGGGATTATAGGCATGTGTCACCAGGTCTGGATTGACTTGGGCTTCATCATGTTCTGGAGTTGATCGGTTTTAATGGTGGTCTATAGTCGCTGGTTTCACAAGGATCTGCTGTCTCTTTGCTGTTGGTCTCCGGGAGTCGTGGTGTAGACGTGGCCCCGCATAGATGGCGCCGTCGCCTCTGCTCTCCACTTACCATGTGCGATGCATGGAGTTCTATTTAGCCCCTGCTCTGTCCGCTGCCTCGCACTCCGCTGCTCTTCGGCTCTCTTTGTTTTGTTGAGTTCTGGCTGCCCCACTTTTCTTGTTAAGAAGCAGTCTTCCTGTCAGCTGAGTTCCGAGTTTCGGAGTGCCAGTGATATGCTGCCTCCCTTTATCTCACTCACCCGTGTTCTCGTTGGGCATTTCGGGGGCCCTACCATGTCTGTCCATGTCCTCAGTGCTGGGGTGTTCTATGCCAGTGCTAGGCTACTCCAGGGGGACCATGTTTCACCCACTCGTTTTCATGGTGTTGGGCTGCTCCTGTGCCTGGCCGCCTCATCTTGTCTCTCTGCATCGCCTTCTTTGCGGGGGCTGAGGCTCGCGTCCCACCCTTTGCAGTTGTTGCTGTTGTAGGTGTGGATCTGGTTCAACTTGGGCTTCATCATGGTCCAATGTTGACTGCTTTTGATGGTGGGCTATAATCGCTGGTTTCACAGGAATCAGCTATTTATTTGCTGGAGGATTCCGGGAGCCGCGGTGCTGGCGTGGCTCAGCCATGATGGCGCCTTTGTCTCTGCTCTCCACTTACCAAGTGAAATGCTCTGAGCTCTCAACTGCCCTCCACTCTTTCCACTGCCTCGCATTCTGCACTTTGGCTCTCATGGTTTTGTTGAGTTTTGGCTGCCCTACTTTTCAAGAGTTTTCTTCCTGATGAACAAGCTCAAACTCTAGGAGCACCAGCGACACGCTGCCTCTCACTATCCTGCCATCTTGGTTCTCTGTTTCTTTCTTATATAGTATTATATTTATGTTTTACATATATACATACATATATATATATATGTGTGTGTGTGTATATATATATACACATTTTGTGGTACTAGGAATTGAACCCAGGGGCATTCTATCGCTGAGCTACACCCCCAGCCCTATTTTATTTTTTATTTGAAAACAGGGTCTCACTAAGTTATGGAGGGCCTCACTAAGTTGCTGAGGCTGGCTGCCAACCTGTGATCCTCCTGTCTCAGCCTCCCAAGTACTGGGATTACAGGCATGCACCACCATGCCCGGCATGTTTGTTATATTGAGTAGCTTCATCTCAAGTGATGTTATCCTTGTAGAGTTGTGATCAGTCAGGGAATTGCCAGGCACACTTCAGTCTTCCTCTCTTTCTCAATCATCAAACAGTGGTGAGACAAAAAGGCAAAAGTATTTAACTTTAGGTAGTTCGTAATTACCAAAAGTACATATTGTGTTACCTGTTCCTGGAATTTTGTACAAAGTGCATACTCTTCCTTTTGTAAAAAGTAAATTTGTTTTTTGGTGCAAAGAATTCCAAATATTAGCCAGGCACATTGGTGTATACCTATAATCCCACTACTTGGGAGGCTGAGGCAGGTGGATCACGAGTTCGAAGTCAGCCTTAGCAACTTAAATGAGACCCTGTTTCAAAATAAAAATGGCTGGGGTTGTAGCTCAGAGGTAGAATGCCCCTCGGTTCAACCCCCCAGTACCAAAATAGAGAAGTAAACAAATAAAAATAATCTTTAGAAAAACTGGACAGGAAATAGTTAAAAAATATTAAGAAACTTGATATCTACAAATGAAATCTTAGGAAATTTCTTGGCTCTTTTTTTTTTTCTTTTGTGGTACTGGGGATTGAACCCAGGGGCATTCTATCTCCGAGCTCTACCCCCTAGTCCTATTTTTTTATTATTTATTTTGAGACAGGGTCTCACTAAGTTGCAGAGGCCTCACTAAGTAGCTGAGGCTGGCCACGAACCCGGATCCTCCTGTCTCAGCCTCCCAAGTACTGGGATTACAAGTGTGCGCCACCACGCCTGACTTACTTGCCTCTTTCTCTAGGTTGCTTTGGCTCTGATCTCCCTACTGATCTGTGAACATGACTTCTTTAGATTGCTATTGTTAGATGGTGTCATTAAAAAAGACACATAGTTGAAAGCAGCTCGGCAAGGCGAATTTTACTTTTTTGCAAAAAAGGGTTCCTGTCACCAGGAAGGTCTGGCGTACAAGAACAACATGGAGGAAATTGCTGGGCATTTATCTTTAGCACGGGGCTTCTGTGCTGTGTTTCTATTGGTGGGAACACAGCCTCACCATCTTTATGCCATTGGCTGAAGGGGACGCTGGGGGAGGGGTCAGCACTCACAATTTTAGGAAATGCTATTTACAAAAATACAAGCACAGGTACACAAATACAGTTACACAAATGGCAGCTTTACAACATAGCACCCAAGTCAAGCCAGTCCTTTGATAGAAAAGATCTATTTGTCACACTATTGTGACTGAAGTATTGGGAAGAAACATCTTACCAATCTCTCTACTGGTGGAAAAATTCTAGTCTTGGAAAACCAAGACACTAGAAGTGGTTCTTCCCAACTCTGACCAGGAGAAGAACACATTAGCTCATATTTTGGTTTAACCCTTTATTATTTACCTGGAAGGTCTAAAAATTTTAAAAAAGCACACATTTTCTAACACATACACTTACAGGATTGCAAGGAGAAATTGACACATTCCCAATCATATATATATTTTGGCACTGGGGATTGAACCCAGGGGCATTCTACCTCTGGGCTACACCCCCAGCCCTATTTTATATTCTTTATTTTTGAAACAGGGTCTCACTAAGTTGCGGAGGGCCTCACTAAGTAGCTGAGGCTGGCCACGAACCCAGAGGATTCAGGAGGATTTCAGATTTGAGGACAGTCTCAGCAAGTAGACTCTCATCAACCTAGTGAGACCCTGTTTCAAAATAAAAAATAAAATAGGACTGGGAAGCTGGGTGTTGTGACTCACGCTTGTAATCCCAGTACTTGGGAGGCTGAGACAGGAGGATCCCAGGTTCGTGGCCAGCCTCAGCTACTTAGTGAGGCCTTCTGCAACTTAGTGACACCCTGTTTCAGCATAAAGAATAAAAAATAGGGCTGGGGGTGGAGCTCGGAGGTAGATAGCTCTGGGTTCAATCCCCAGTACTGCAAAAAATAAAATAAAATAAAATAAAATAAAATAAAATAAAATAAAATAAAAATAAGAAAAGTAGTATGTTGCCGGGAATGGTGGCCCATGCTTGTAATCCCAGTACTTTGGAGGCTGAAACATGGAGGATCTTGGGTTGGAGGACAGCTTCAGCAAGTAGTGAAACTCTCATCAACCTAGTGAGACTCTGTTTCAAAATAAAAAATAAAATTGGGCCTGGCATGGTGGCACACGCTTGTAATCCCAGTACTTTGGGAGGCAGAGATGGGAGGATCCGGGTTTGGGGCCAGCTTCAGCTCTCTCTCTCTCTCTCTCTACTTAGTGGGGCCCTCTGCAACTTCGTGAGACCCGGTTTCAAAGTAAAGTATAGAAAATAGGGCCGGGGGTGTAGCGCGGAGGTAGAACACCCCTGCGTTCAATCCCCGGTACTGCAAAAAAATAAAATAAATAAAAAATAAAATAAAATAAAATTGGGCTGGGGGTGTAGCTCAGAGGTAGAATGTCCCTGGGTTCAAT
>PVJS01046255.1:0-15897 GCA_004027185.1 Glis glis | reverse complement strand
TATATATATGTATATACATATATATGTATATACAATTGTTAATAGACACACAATAGTGTTTATAGAACAATTGCTACATAATTGGAGAATGAATGCAATTAGATTGGTATGTACTACCACACGTGAAAATTTTCTTTCAGCTAGATTTAAAACCTGAACACAACATCCACAATGTCAGAATGAGACTGCAGCTATCTATAATGGGTCTCAATCACATACAGCCTGCACAACATTGACCTGGCATTTGCTTAGAGTAGTACCTCACCTGGAATTCTAAAAAAATCCACATTGGACTCCCTAACACAATTACATGAGAATATGTTTACTTGCAGATCTAATAATTACATTATATGGATACTTTATGCCTAATGTGTTTTGCCCTTGCTGGGGGAAAAAAAGCATGACTATTAGCACAGTGCTTTGTGCCCCTATTTCTGTGAACATAAGCTATCTTTCACAAAGGTCACATGTACCACTGGGGAAAATGAATATTGTAGTAAAGCCATTTTGTTAAAAAAATTTCTAGAGTCAAGAAATAGAATTTTTTAGGAGGAAGAAAAGAGTTGGCTTCATGCCATGCTAAGTAACTAAGTTTCCTACATTGCAATTTATTTAATTATTTGTGGCACCTTCCCAGAATGTGGTCAACAGAGAGTGGACATGTTGCTGGAATCTGGAAACCAGACTAGGTTAAAATGTTATGACTTTTTTTTTTTTCAAATGGCTTCATATCCTGTAAAAGGGATTAACTTTCAAGGGGGTGATTATGGTTTGCCTTTTATGTATCATTATGTCTAATTTGTTTTATGCTCCAGCACTGAAAATTATTTTCCTCCTTCAATTCTTATGACAAACATAAATGAATATAAAGTAAAAAAAATCAGTGGTTTAATTTGACCATCCTCTGCTTCACCATAAAAATACATACTTTATTCTAAACTGAGTACAAATAATAGCTAGTCTTTAAGTCATTGTGATTCACTCCTTTCCAAAAAAATTATTCTTGGAATAATAAGGTAAAAAGGAAGGAAGGAAAATGTACTGGGAAAAGGCAAAGCAAGGATAATGTTTAAAAACCAATAGCTCCATGTCGCCTTTGTCTTAGTTAATGATTTCTCATGAGGAATGTGCAGAAAACATGGATTGGTGGAACATTTTAAGCAATTGTATCTAATAAAATTAGATCTGAAAAATTCTTGTTCCGATATTAACAATTGTGTGTATATTTATTAATTTTTCTAAATAAAATTTTAACCCATGTTTGTGAGGTAATTGAAGGAAAAAGGGAACTCAGAGATGTGAAGAGTATTTTATATATGTTGCAAGTTTCTTCTCATAACTAGATAACATAGTGAGTACATAAAACTTTGACAAAACATAAAGTTAATTATTTAATTATGTAGATCAATGATAAGTTCTCAGAGACAAACTCTAACATCTTTACTATTCTGGGGGAACTTACTCTCTTCCTTTGGAAATGAAACAAAGACCCCAAACCCAGAAAATACTACCCACACCCTGATAACCCAGAGCTCCAGGCATCACTGAAACTGAGCAAGGGTTCACTCTGGGGACTGAACTGTAAGGACTACTCGGAAGTTTTCACAGCAAAGTGAACTGAATCAAGGTCATAAAACCTACAAGTAAGCATGGGAATCAGCCCGGGGTTTGGCCTGGGTGAAGGAAAGCTGACTTGTAGAAGAAGTACAAGCAATTTAAGCCAACAGCAGAGTGAATGTGAGTGTGAGGGACTCCTTGTCTGCCTTGAGCTTTGGAGATGCAAGAAAGTGCCTCTGCAGCATGGATCATTATTATATGACATAGTATATGTGGGGAGCAGAAGCTCTTGATAAAAGTGGAGTTGGCTAGTTCAAAACACAATAGCAGGACCAATGTCTTCGGCCTCGTGGTACATACTCCCTGCTTATTAAATCATTGGCTTTTTAAGTCATAGACATCCAGAATAGAAAAAATGTATAATGTCAATTTTGCATTAGATTTTTTAAATATACTTTTTGGTGCATTATAATCACACATCATAATGAAGTTCAGAGTGATAGAGAGCCAGCCTAGGTGTCTATCAACAGATAAATAGATTATGAAACTATGGGATGTATATACAATGGGATTTTACTCAGACATAAGGAAGAATAAATTTATATAACTTGCAGTAAAATGGAAGGAACTAGAGATTATTATGGTAAATGAGATTAGCAAGTCACAGAAAAATGAAAAGTCACATGTTTTCTCTCATTAGATTTCAAAATTAAGTCTCTGTAAAATGAGGATTAATAATAGTACATATCTCACATTTTTTAAGAAAGACAAATAGGCTAACATATTTTGTAAAGTGCTTAGATTCATAGTGAGCATTTGATATAACTTAAGAAATCTTAGCTATTATTGTGAATAAATGAGGTTGGCATAAGGATCTAAACCACAGTAAGACAAATCATCAAAAAGGTATGATTTTTAAAAATCTGTAATAGGAAGGCAAACTTTGAATATATTCAATGTTTAAATGAAACGAGATTGCTTACACTTAAAGAGGCATATATTTTTTTAATTTATTTTCCTACCCAGGTGTTGGAACTTCTTGAGATCAAAGTAGAGCTGGGTTTAAAATATATGCTACATTTCTATGTACCTGAATGTGTTGGGGATATATTCAGGATACTTTTAAAGTAGCAACCTCTGATAAGAGCTATAGGAGACTTAAAAGATCCTGAAGTAGAAAGCTGGGGGGACAGCCAAGTCCTCATGGAGATATGGCCCAGTCACATACAAAGTGGGGACAGAGTGAGGGGGAGGGGCAATGATAAGTAACAAGTTCTAGCTGTGGAGAAGTTCTAGGAAGGAAGGAGCTGGGTGTGTCCTAACTTTGGAGCCTTCTGTGGCAGAGCACCTGTGCAGAGGGTTGAAAAGAATATGAGGATGCAGGACAATAGAAAACAATAGACATAGGAGACGGGTATGACCCAATCTATAACTTATAAAGAGCAACATGTCTTCTACTTAAATAATGGAGGAAGGGAAGAAAAACAATAATCAATGAAGCCCTGGAATATTCTGACCTGAGTGTCTCGGAGGAGGATATCACAGAGGCTGAGATACAAAGTGGGTTGAAGAAGGGAGTTGAGTTTAAGCTACGCTTATGTGGTACTTTCTAGAAAGCACAGCCAGATGAAGCCCAAATAGCAGCTGGAAATATTGATCTGAAGGTCTAGAAAGTGGGAGTTGGAAATGACTCATATGAGTCGCTGAAGTTATGGGGATGTGAAGAATACAGACACATAAAGTTGTCAGTGTTTCTTTATTAAATGTAGTCTATGAAATCAACCTAGAGGCCTAGGTATGTACAGTTTTTAAAACACATGGGTTTGTTTTTAAAAATCCTGAAGGTTGAATACCACCTGTTTTACATTTTAAGATAGGCCTCTAAAATCAGAGGTCATGAGCTTGGATCCTGATCTACCAACTAATGGCTGGATAAACTTTTACCACTGTTAAATTCTTCATCTTAGAAAAGACAAATAAAAATACCCGTGTTGGTATGGACATTACAAAGACTGTGCCCTTAAAAACCCAACAGTGTCAAGTGTTCTGAAGTGAGTTGCCTTCTCTCACTTGGTTACTGCTAGAAGTTTGACCCCTAAGCAATGTATGATCCTAGTTCATATTTACCATGGCCCAGGTGTTCACCTTTCTGAGTTCTTTATTCCATCAGTCAGATTTTTTTTTTCTTGGTGAACAGGGAATTGAACCTAGAGGCATTCTACTACTGTACTACACCCCCAGCCCTATTTTTTGGTCTGTTTGTTTGTTTGTAACCAGGTCTCCTTAGGCTGCTGAGTATCACTAATTTGCTGAGCCTGGTCTTGAACCTGTGATCCTCCTGTCTCAGCCTCCCAAGTACTAGGATTAAAGGCATGCTCCACCAGGTCCGGCTTACCAGTCAGATTTTATGTTGGCAAAACTTTTAGTTCAATAATCACCTAGTTGTAATAACTGAATCAACAACATAATGAATCTTCTGCCCCTTGACAAGGAAAATGTCAGATCCTTCTCATCATAATTGGACCACCTCTCAGGACTATTCCAAGGACTCTTAAGAAAATTTAGGGTCCCTTCTCTATTCATTCCCTATACTCATAAGGATAAAGAACCAATTTTCTTGACTTTGTATAACTCTAGGGCTTCACAAAAGATTTTTCTGAGTAGTAGGAGAATGGCCAGGCAGGGTGGCACATGCCTGTAATGTCAGTATTTGGGAGGCTGAGACAGGAAGATTGCAGGTTCGAAGCCAGCCTCAGCAACTTAATGAGGCTCTCAGCAACTTAGTGAGAGCCTATTTCCAAACAAAAAGTAAAATAGGGTTGGGGGTATAGCCCAGAGATAGAAAGTCCCTAGGTACCATTCCCACTACCAAAAAAAAAATCATAATGCCTTTCTACATTTACCTTAGCAGAGCAAAAAATACTCATAAGTGCAGGTTATAGACATTTCATAGAAAATTGTCTCAGGCACCACTATGTAATTGAACATCTGAAGGAAGAAATATTGACTCCAATTTCTTCTAGCTCAAGTATCGCCAGTGTCTAAGCTGCAATGTTCTCTGCCCATGAGACTGTTTGTTTGCAGTTAATACTGATAATATTTGACAATATAATTTATTCAGTCATTTAGGATAGTCTCACAATAGAGGGAGGGAGATTTTACTTTCAGCATTTAAAGTGGAGAAATATATGTAGAATAGTAGAATTTTAGTCTACTCAACCTCATATCTCAAATCTTCTAAGTATTCTGCTGTATCACTCCTGTGTAAGAGTTAGAAGGTTCAAGCTCTTAGCCTCTATGCTTCCCAGAAAACCACATTTTGCCCCATTCTAGTTATCAGGCTGATTGCTGCTTCAAACAGGAAATCCTTAAACTGGATGATGTTAGTCTGACCAGGATCAGCAGCAGTTAATGGGCCCTCCTTCAAGAATCATTGCACGGGTAACCCAAGGAACAGTGCCCCAAAGTGTTCTTCCATCATCACAGAATTTCTTGTATGTTTCTTTTTATCCCCTACTTCCCATGTTAGTGTCCTAGCTTATCAGGTAGTGTAATTATTCTTTCCCTAGTCCAAAGAACAAAACTCATTTTGCAGTGGACATAGTACTTTCCTGGAAAATGTTGTCCATTAGCCAGGATGATGACTTTGGATTTCCAGTTTTTATCACCTTTCTACTCATTGAAGATCTTGATCTTTATCTTGTTTCTTTTTCCCTGTTTATTGTTTGCCTGGACTGTGTTCCTGGCTCTAAATTTAGGTTGAGTGTTCTCTACAGTTCAGGTGTTGGGCTTCAGGGAGTAGAGGTAGAAAAAATAAAAAATAAAAAGATGTGGTTGCTAGTGTTTAGAAGTTCAAAATGGTTGCAATCTTTGTGTCCCTTGCTTTGTCCCTGAAGCTTATGAATCTGATTTCTGTTCCTGATGCTATATTGGATCCCTCAGCACAAGAGAGCAAAGAGGAACAAGATGATCTTGTCCCTAGGTGCAGACTAGGTATCAAGAGTCACCAGCTCTCAATTCTCTGATCAAATGAAATATAGATCAGTTTTCTAAAGGAATTGCTCTTAACCATAGTATCCTGACACAGTGGAATGGGAGATACAAATATTTTTATACTAATAGAGTTCTAAAAGAGAATTGAGGTATGAAAATTACTTTCTTTGTGTTAAATATATAAAATAAATTCCTTTATTCATAAAATAAAGTTTCAGTCACCCACTAGAAACTGTTGGTCTTATCCTAAGAGAAAGAGAGAGAAAGAAATGCAGGGCTATAGCTCTTATACTCATGCAATTTCTGTCACAGTCCATAAACTTTGATACTCCCACGGGAGAATGTTGAATATGAATATTGTATGTTATTCCTTGTTTAGGAGTCAGAACAAATGTTGGAAACTGTTGTTGTAAAAAACATTATGGCTTATAAACAATTGAAGAAACAGCCTTCTGCCCAAGTTATGCTTAATCCAGAGAACCAATCAGACCATGTTTTAATAATTAAATTAACCAGTTATGTAAAAATAGCACAACACAGGAAATGTAATGTATAATCACAAAAAATTTCACTAGACAAAAGGGGTTATAGAAAGAATAGGGAGGCAGAGCTCAGAAAGCATGAATAAATGAAATCCATGAACACTGAGACAAAACTCACTTTCTCTACATAAATTATGACTTTTATGAAAAAGCAAGAAAACATTCTCTTAAAAAATAATGGAAATATGGTGTCATGTTAAGCTTGCAAATTTATGCAGTCAACATGACAGCAAATGAATTTTTGTTGCTTCAGTGACAATTGAGTAATAAAACTCACTCCTGCAAAAAACTATAAGGAAATGTCTTCATTAATTGACACTGAGTGTAGATTTTTGCTCACAAGTGTGAATCCAATCACCCTCTAACATGGAATACACTTTTCTTCCTCTCAAATCCCACATTCCACAGGATGTCGAGACAGGACAGGTTCCATCCACCTCCACAACTCCTAGTCTCTTCCTCACACACCTAAATGCTCTTGCATAGGGGCCTCAGTGACAAGGACCTCTGCCCTCCTTTACTGCAGTCATCTATTGACTTCCCAGTCCCTCTTCTTTATTCCCTGAAAATTCTAGACCGAGATGCACCTTCTTTCTCTCTACTAATCTCATTATTTTTGGTAAATTTCACATCTACAAAGGTCATCAAATCAACACCCTAGGTCTGCACTTCCTATACTTCCTCTGACTCTTCATAGCTATTTCTGCTACTTCATTTTAACTAACCCATTCCATTGTCAGTCCACAGAACTGCACCATCTCCAGGGCAATATACCCTGGCTCTATTTGGATCTATGGCCTCTTGCATTACACCTTCACTTTCCTTCTTCTTCAGCTTAGTGTTTGGGATCCAGCAAAATCTTTGTTTTAGTTACATAATCACTGTTCTTGATCCTTCCCCCATACACACCAATATATTTTCCCAGAAATCTGCTAACCTAGTGTCTTATATATGACTTAAAAGTCTTTCAATGAGGGCACAGGATGCATTGACATGTATATATAAAAGGTAGACTTTTTGTTACTTACAGCTCTAAGCCCAAGAAGGCTGTCAGGCAGAGTTGCATAATGGACTGTGCCTGGATACAGAGGAAAAGCAAGCTAGAACTGCGGGGGACAGTTTATATATGGCAAGTGGGGAGCAATTAGCTGAGTTTTGCAGGATCCCTGTGGATTGGCTAATTTTAATAATCTCAGTGTACTCTGGGGCATAGGACCTATCGCTGGTTGTCTGGTATATGACTCTGGGGTGGTTAGGGCAAGTGTATAATATGAGAGCCAGACAAGGAAAGTGGCTGGGATATAGATTTAGTTGCTCACAAAGGGAGTTGACCAGTCTCTAATCAGGACTTCAAAATTGGGTCAAGACAACACACACACACACACACACACACACACACACACACACACACACACTATATTACATCTAGGTAAGTATAATTTTCCACTAACTTTGTTTATGCCCAAGCAAATGAATATATCTGGAGATAAGCCTATAGCTCTAACTTCTTCCTCTCCTGCATCATCAATAAACACAGCATCCTTATGTCCCTCTCCAGTTATTAGCCCAGTTCTCCGATTTCCTTCTCTTTTATTGAGACACAATATTTGTACATCTTTATGGGCTATGTTATGGTAATTCAATGTATGTGTACAATGTATAATAACCAAATCAGGATAATAAGCACCTCTCTTCAAATATTAATTAATTTTATGTGTTGGAAATTTTATGCTCTTTTTCCTAGTTATTTTGAAATATATCACAAATTATGTAATCTATAGTTATCCTGTTGTGCTAAAGAAAAGCCAGAAATAACTCTTCTAGTCTGTATTCTGGTGCCCCTTAATAAACTTCTTTTCATTCCCTATTCTCCCTGCTTTTCTCAGTCTCTAGTGACCACTATCCCATGCCATTATTCTACAAGATATGGTATATATAAGTAATGGCATATTATTCAGCCATAAAAAGGATGAAATCCTGTCATTTGCAGCAACATGGATGAAATTGGAGGTCATTGTATTAAGTGACATAAGTCAGATAAAAGAAAGACAAATACTACACATTATCATTGATCTGTAGAAACTAATAAGTCAATCTAATATCCTTTATGGAAAAATCCCTCAAATATATTTTTTCACTGTCTTCACTTTCTTTTTCCTTTTCTTCCTTCCTTCCTTCCTTCCTTCCTTCCTTCCTCCCTCCCTCCCTCCCTTCCTTCATTTCTTTCTTTCTCTCTTTATTTTTCTCATTCCTGTAATCTCCATTATTCCACTGAAACTGCTTTTGCCTAAGTCTATATAATGATTTCTCACCTTACTTTAATTTTGACTTACATTCAGGATTGCTTCTTCCCTCTTCAAAGACTTTCTTTACCAGGTCTCTAGACACCCCACTCTTAGTTTATTTCCTTCTTCCTCTTTTCCTTACTATAAATACAATGGTTAAGCTGGGATCAGTCTTTGGGCTTCTCATCCTTTTTAGCGACATTCACCTCTTAGGTGATCTCATCCAATCTCTTTACTTTAACTGGCTTCTATGTGTTCTTGACGAAAATGCTAAATCTCCTCCTAATTCCCCTTCAGTCTCCAAACTCATAAATGCAACTCCTTACTTGTCATTTCTACTTCTTGTTGAGGCAGAAATTGCCCATTTCCTACTCTAAGCTATTCTCTCTTCTTCCTTGTAAAACAGTTTTGTTCTAGTATCAGTTAGATACTCACTAGTCTCATGAACGTTGAGCCAAGTCTCTTGTGTTCAAGTCTCTTGATGTATGTGAACTGGTTCTGCCATTGAGTCATTAAAGAGAATCTACTTGAAAAATCTCTAGGAAACATTTTCCCACCTAATTAAAGGATGACATGGGAAAAGAAGGCCTCTACTCTGCCAATCCTCCTTCCTCAATTTCCTCTGTCTGAACAAGGAAGTCTGATATGTGTACTGTAGCAGCCCTCTTGTCCAGTGAAGAGAAAGCCAAGAGCACCACAAAAGGTATTTACCCAGAGCCCTGACATTGTGGAACCACCTCATAGCCACAGCAACACCTGCTTCCAAATATGACCCTCCTTCTATAATCTACTACTCAGAGCCAAGCGTGGTGGTACACACCTGTAATCCAAGTACTTGGGAGGCTGTGACAGGAGGATTGCAGGTTCAAGGCCAGCCTCAGCAACTTAGTGAGGCCCTACTTCAAAATAAAAAAAAAATGAAATAGGGCTGGGATGTAGCTCAGAGTTAGAAAACCTCTGGATTCAATCCCCAGTACCAATAAATAAAATAAATAAATAAACAAAAATAAAATCTACTACTAAGAATTGTGTGTGTGTAAAAGTAGAGGAAAACTTCCCAGTTGATGAAACTTTCCTCAGATATTCTGTTATCTATGGCCAAAGCATGGACAAACTCACACAGATCTATGCCCACTTGTACATTTGAATTTAACACATACAAAGTAAGATTATCCCTACCAGTCCCTCCCACCATACTGATTTGAGTTTCCACAAAGATCTTAAATAAGAATTGGAACAAAAATCGTTTATTTGGCATTGTAGTCCAGGAAAAATTGGTCAGGAAGTAGGAAGTTAAATGGGTGATGGGAGGCAACAAATAAAGGGAGTGTGATCAAGCTGATTGCTATTGTGGGTGAGTGGAGCTACATCTCATGGGAAGCTCCAGTGAACAGCGTTTAATGCATGCCTCAGAATTATCCCCCCCTTGGGGTGAAGAAGCTGGTGTCTGTGTACCTGCTTCTGTAGGGCATTGTTTGAGCGCTGCTGTTCAGTATGTTCATTCCCTGGCACATCCTGCCTGCCCTGAATGCAGGCAGAAGGATGTTCCTAGGCTTCAGAGAAAACCCACAGGCAAAATAAAATGCAAATCCTGAAGGTTGGAAGTTGGCATCTAAAGTCCAAAGGATATAGATAAAGAAACACGAGTGTTTGCTTTGCTGCGCACCTTGTCCTGCTCTTTTCTGATACTGTGCATTATGTTCACCCTGTGCTGTTATTGTTTCTTCAAAGAACTAGCCAGTCAAATTTTCTTTTTAAAAACAGAGTAAAGAGAGCTAGTGGGACAAGTCTTATTCCTTGACATTTTAGTTAATCTCAGGGTTACAATTTACAGCTATCCCTTTCTGAATCCTGGGTTTCATGTGCCTTTCAGGCTAAGCATAATGCCTTTTCTTGGTTTAAAGTTTTCATTGAACTCAGGAGCACCAAGTGCTATCCAGCAAATTGTCTAAGAACTATATATTATCCTTTCTGACTCCTTATGGAAAAGTAGCCTGATCTTCTCCTAATCATCAGTGTCAATTATCCCTGGCAGTATAGCATTTCCTTTCTTTATTGATCTGCTGGCACAATAGATAGTAGTATGATATAAGAGCACAAATTTCCCCAAGAGGTCAACTGGAAGTGATGGCGGGGGGAGGCATTTCTATTTGGTGCCTGGACTCACATAATTTACCCATTGGAAACATAGCACTCTATAATCTTCTGTTGCTTTAAATTATACCTGACAGTTTTAAAAGTAGTGACCCAAACTCTCAGGGTATCATCCTCAAAGTAGCATTGTGATTGTGTCCTGTTTCTTTAAAAGGTCATTCAACATTCCACTAGACTGGCAGGTTCTGGCTGATACAACATCTGATAGTATTTGTCTCTGTAATGACACCACATTCATATCTCCATTATCACACATATTTCATTGTAAAGCAGGCGCACTGATTCAAAACAATATCAATAGCATCCCATGCTGATAATTCAGGTATTCCAGAATCCTCCAAGGTGTTGTTTGCCAAGAGGCTGTCAGCAGGGAAGGCAAATTCATAAGAAGAATCTATATCAGTGTCAGTCAGGATGAATTGCTTTCTCCTCCAGAGTAGACATTGTCTGATCTAATCAACTTGCCAGCAACTGACTCATTGGTCTCCTCAGTGAATGGGGACAAAATGAGGACTTGGCATCCATCCTAGCTATTGATAACTCATGTCATGGGACTGTTGTATGGTGTCTACTGAAGCACAGCCTCCATCCCAGACACCATGATCATCCCACTCATTGTTTCACTGTCCAAGCCTCAAGTTGCCGAGGGTGAAGCCTGGCTTGCTTCCTCTACAACGCATGCCTTCTGTACTTTCCCAAAAACTAGGCCTACATTTTATGTAAGGCATAATGTCTGTATTGGACTTTGCCCTTAAATGTTTTACATGTTCCTCTGCCTCCTCCTCCTCCTCTTCCTCCTCCTCCTCCTCCTCCTCCTCTTCTTTTTTGGTACTAGGGATTGAACACAGAGGCATTCTACCTTCAAGCTTCACCCCCAGCCCTATTTTATTTTTTATTTTGAAATAGGGTCTTTCTAGGTAACTGAGAGTCTCCCTAGATTACTGAGGCTGTCTTTGAACCTACAAATCTCCTGTCTCAGTCTCCCAAGTACTGGGATTACAGGCATGAGCCACCATGCCAGGTACATGTTTCTAAATAAATTCACAGTTCCTCTACTATAAAATACAGTATGACAAAGCCCAGCAATTTGGTATTCTGTACTAGTTTCTGTCCCAGTCTTTCCAATATGCATGATTTAGAAAATATTTTAATAGGAATGCTTAGGTTGAATACATAATATTCCACTAAAATAAATAATGGTTAATCTTTTATTTTGCTTCAATGAGCATGGATCATCTACCATATGAAGCGCTGAGTTGGTTACTCAAACAGGTCAACTTATTTTTTCTTCATCTAAAGTCTAACATCAGTCCTGTGACAGATGCTCACCAATAAAGAAACTAAGTTTCAGAAATGGCAATAATCCTTCATCTGAAATGTGAGAAAGTTAAGAGTTTAAACACAGGATTTCTGACAAATCCAATAAAGTATCTATTATAGAGTAAGGCACACTTAGTTCTTCAGATATTATTAGATTAGCTCCTTTCTTCTACCCTCTGCTCCTCTGTAAATCACTCTGATTTAAAGAAGTATGTTAAAATAGCACATATAGTGTATTGGACAGGGTTCTCTAGATTAACAGAATACACAGAATGAGTATATTTGAAAAAGGGATTTATCAGATGGGCTTACAGTTTGAAGCAATGTAGTCCCAGGTTCTGACTGCACGTGGAGAGTCAGAGGAACCAGGAGCTGGTCCAATGGTCTAAGAGCTGGAGTCTTAGGATCAGAGCAACCACTAATTCAGTCCCAGTCCAGGACGTGAAGATCAGGAAGCTTTTCGGAGAAACGATGGTGAAGTTTCAGTTCCAAGAACTAAGGCCGAGATGATCAAGAAGCTCTTCAGAGAAAGGCGAAGCCGGCAGCCGACAATCTCAGGTGAGAGCAGATGCGTTTTCCTCGGAAAGAGTCGCAGGCACTCTACGTGACTTCTCCCTCTTTATCTAAGTCTGCACCTATCAGAATCCTGCTGCCTACATGCAGGGCAGGGCTTTCTCTTTAATCTGCTGTTACACACCCAAAATCACATAATCTTGGGTGTGTCATGATCAGGTCAAGTTGACAACCTAGATTAACTATCACATATAGTATTCCATGACTTACAAAGCATTTTAAATATTAGACAAATAAGAGATGACCTATACAAATGTGATAGTATACACATGTATACTATGACCTATACAAATAAACCCAAGAATAGTTGGATAAAAAGCTGTGTCTATTTACATTCATGGAACTTCTTAACACTTTGTGTTTAGTGCACGAGCATACTGGAAAACCCAGAGGAGAGGTGCTCAGAAATTGAAAAGCTCATTTTCCCAGACCCCTGAGGGACCTGAGGACCCCTCAGATGATATGGTGAAGAGGATGACACTCATGAGAAACCTTGGGGACCCCAATAACAGAATTTCAGGAAGTTTGTAAATATTGAATCACAAAACACTAAGTTGGATGACACAGGTAAAGTAACCCCTTCTTTGTACTCAAAATGCACAATGGTCAACATATGCCCATCTGTGCCACTCTGCTTTCCTTCTTCGTGTGTTACCCACTGAGACCACATTCAGAAGTGGGCCGCCTTGCTCTCCAGGATAATCCTTCCTTGGAGTTGACCTGGCTTTTTCATTCTATAAGAACAGTCCACACAGACTTCTCCACACAGTACAGGAAATGACCTATTTTTCTTTTCCATTACATCTTTGAAGGAGTTGACCCTCTCTGCATTTCAGGCATTGTGACTTCCAAAACCTAGCCTGGTTTTCTCCTGCAGCATGAAGCTATATACATTTTCCATTGTCATACAACTGTCATACAACGTCTTCAGCCCTGTATGGTCTGCCAATCAAATGACTGTTACTGTAGCATATGAATTATTTTTCAAGGATGGTAAGAGAAGTTCATTAAATGTGATAAACTCACTTAACCTTTTACAGCTGTTCCAGTTGAAGCGATAAGAAATTACACCCTTTTATGAGTCCCTTCTCTTTTTTTTTAATATAATGAGGTTTGCATGAAATTTAGCAAGAAAATGTGCATATATGAATATTTTATGTTTCTGAAAAATAGAAATGCCTGAGCAGACTCAAGTTGCATTGAAATGAATGCAGTGATGCAGGAATTAGGTTTGTCTTATTGTTGGTACTAACAGGATGCTGCTTAAATGTTGATTAGGAAGAAAGGAAAAGAAAGAACCTCTATAATGCCTCAGGGAGACCTTGACACAAGAAATGGAGTACAAATTTAGAGCTGTACTAAAAAGCTTAAAATTTCATGTGCTTTCTTGACATTTCTGCTTCACATATCCCTAATTTCCTAACCCTGAGATCCCCTGCTCTGGCCAGATACACCACCCGCCCCCCAAACCAGTGGGAAAAGGTTTCC
This sequence comes from Glis glis, assembly GCA_004027185.1. Taxonomy (NCBI): domain Eukaryota; kingdom Metazoa; phylum Chordata; class Mammalia; order Rodentia; family Gliridae; genus Glis; species Glis glis. The sequence continues at coordinate 1,985 of PVJS01046255.1, read as the reverse complement.
ACCTGGTGGTTCTCTATCATGTGGACAGCTACAGGGACTCACTAAGTCCTCAGTCTAATGGGTTTCACTTTCCTGAAAGGCCATAGAACCAAGAGCCAATCACATCCTCGCGCAGAAGCCAGGCAGCAAGTTCCCCTGTGCTAAAGCCTGCCTCCTACTGTCCCTGGTGTTCACTTTACTCTCCAGTGCCACCCCTGTGAGGCCCTACATGGCCGGTGGTGTCTTTTTCCAGAGGGCTGTGAGTCCATGTGACTAACACTCTGCTGTGAAGTCATCAGCCCAGCGTCAGTGGATGCCAGGTGTCCAGCCATCTTGGACTATTTAGGCCAGGTGTCTCTCCCTCACCAACGGAGGCAGGCTGGGCAGTGAAAGCCCATCCCATATCTGGAAAGTCAGAAATACACTTTTTCAAGAGAAAATTTAAATAACTTTTAACTGAAGAATTAATGTATTGTCACTGAGAAGTGGCTAGGTAAAATGTGTATATGAACATCAAGAAATGATGTATAACCATTCTTTTTTCCACAACATTTTTCAAAAGCACACTAAAATGATTAGAATAGTTGTTGATTGGGATATTAGGAAAATTAGAGGTGGGTACAGAGATAGAAGAAAATAACTAAATAAATAAACAAAAGGGGGCAATTGGCTAGCCTATACACAATGATGTGTCAAGAACTGAAGACAGAATAAAGAAACCCTATTTGAGAACTCTTTGTCTAAAGAAAAACAGTAAAACAGGCACATGGTGAGAGTGTGTGTGCCTTTAAAATGGATGCTTATTTTCTATCTTGTAAAGCTACTTATTTTAAAGTATTAATTCTGTGACCAGTAACTTTACTGACCTATTTTATGTTTTCTAATAGTTCAAGGTCATCCTCTAGACTAGGGATGTCAGGAATGCATGATGATGATCTGCAAATAATGTTATCAGTCTTGTTGCCTCCTTTTTCATGTGTTCCTCAGAATTTTTTCTCTTGTTTAATAAAAATGACTGGTACATCTGAAATAATGTTAAATAATCAATGATAGTGCCTCCCTTTTTGTTTCTGACTTTTATGTGTTTCTAGTGCTTTATGAATAAGAAGGATGCTGAATATTATTTCATAAATATTCAGCATTGTACTTAATTATAAAACAATAGTATTAAAGGAATATTTTATTAATATATGTTTTCTCTTTTGTACACTAGAAACAGGAGTTGGATTTTGTTGATTAATTTTTGTATCTCTAGAATTAATCGTGTGGCTTTCGACCTTTAGCTTCTTCCTAGAGTGGCATACTAGATTTTCTTTTGTTTATATTATTGCTTAGAAGCACAGTAAATTTTATAACATAAAATGCAAGGTGTCTGATTCGGTTGTTCTCAGATTAATATGCTGAGGGGTATTACTACATGAACATAAAAGACTAGTTAGTTACAGAGATAACTTTACATGTCCTTTAATGTGTTCTACAATCTCTCATTTTTGTCTCCCAAAGAGTGATCCTTATGGGAAACCGGGCTCATACCTTGTGATAGTTGGTCTGGTTTGTCAACTTTACCCACCTAAGATCATGTGACTTTGGTTGTGTAACAGCAGATTGAACCGGAAGTCTCGCCCTAAATGTGGGTAGCAGGATTCTGATAGGTGCAGGACTTAGCTAAAAGAAGGAGAAAGCCACGGAGAGGGAGCCGCGACTCTTGCTGAAGAAAGCGCATCTGCTCTCGTCTGAGATCGTCGGTCTCCAACTTTGCCGTTTCCTTGAAGAGCTTCTTGATCTTCTGCTCTCGTCTGAGATCGTTGGCCTCCAGCCTTCGAACTGAAACTTCACCATCGTTTCTCCGAAGAGCTTCCTTATCTTCACATCTTGGACTGGACTGAATTGGTGGTTGCTTCAATCCTAAGGCTCCAGCTCTTAGACCGCCCGACCAGCTACTGATTCCTCTGATTCTTCATGTGCAGTCGAAACTCAGGACTACATTGTGAGCTGATCTAATAAAT
>PVJS01046254.1:0-15896 GCA_004027185.1 Glis glis | reverse complement strand
TAACCTTGTGAGACCACAATTTAGTGAGGCCCTGTTTAAAAATAAAAAATAGCCGGGCGTTGTGGCACATGCTTGTAATCCCAGTACTTGGGAGGCAGAGACCGGAGGATCCAGGTTCACGGCCAGCCTCAGCTATTTAGTGAGGCCCTCCGCAACTTCGTGAGACCCGGTTTCAAAATAAAGTATAAAAAAAAATAGGACTGGGGGTGTAGCTCGGAGGTAGAATGCCCCTGGGTTCAATCCCCAGTACCACACACACACATATACACACACACACACACAAAAACAAAAACCCAAAAGTGAATAGGCTGCTCTTCAGCTTGAACCTTTTTTAGAGGCTGCAGCTGACTTACCACCAAATACTCCTAGTTGCTTAGCACAACCCGCGAGGCCCCGGTTCTTCTCGCTCTGTGCACCCCTCAGGGCGCTCCAGCTTTCTGACTGTGACCCACCATGTTCTACTCTGGGCCTTCACTCCCCAGCCTTCCCGTGGCGTCCTCACTGGCACACACCTGCTTCAGCCTCACATCCCCTTTCAAGCCGCTCGCCTGGGAGGCATGGCCTTTTTTGGGGGGTTTCTGCTTTGCCCCAGTCATCCCTTATCAGAGCCCGCCTCATCTCATCCTCTGGACAGTGAGCTCCATGAGAAGGGCCATGTCTGAGAAGCCTGTGTCCCCAGCACCCAGAGCGGGGCCGGCTCGTGGCAGCTGCTCAACGAGCCTCCGGCATTCACTGAAGGGAGCCTCAGACACTTTCATGAACTGAATTATGTCTCCCCCAATACACCTGTGGAAACCCCTACTCGAGAGTGACTGCACATGGAGACAGGACCTTCGAGGAGGTAACGGGCTCAATGAGGTCGTGAGGGTGGGCTCTAGTTGAATAGGACCGCTGTCCTTATAGGGAGAGGAGGAGACTTGTGGGGAGTGTGTGCTCAGAGGAAAGGCCTTGTGGACATGGCAAGAGGATGGCCACCTGCCAGCCAACAAGAAAAGTGTTAGGAGAAACCTTGATCTTGGTCTTCCAGCCTCCAGAATGGTGAGGAAATATATTTCTGTTTTTTTAGCCACTTACTCGGTGTTATTTTGTTATGGTAGCGCTAGCAGACTTAAACAGTCATCAGCTATCCAACTTTGTTTTTTGCTGGTGAGTGCCCCGAGACCCAGAGAGATGAAGCAATTTGCCAAAGTGACCCAGCTAGTTAGGGGACGACTGGGAGTAGGAGCCACTCTTCTGACCTGGATCGGTGTTCTCTCCACTGGCTTTCCAGCTGGCTCTCCTTGCCCACTTGCAAAACTTTTGCAAGTGGATCTTTTAGGAATCCCAGTTCTGAAGGTGGAACAAACTCAGGTGCAGCTGCTCCAAGCACAGGCTCCGCACTCCCCGCCAGGCCTCAATCGAGTTTGGAAACTGCTGCTTTACCCCACGCTGCCTCCTTAATACCATATAGCAAATCTTTGCAATTTGCTAGTTCTCTCACACTGACTTAAAGCATTAGAAACGTGTTGTGAGTAGGAAAGGTACCTGCCGCAGTAGAGGATACGATCAGCCAGCCTGGGGGAGAGATGATTAGGATTTCAGAGAAGGAAAGGTCACCGCCATGGAGTTGACGGTTTCCCGGGGTGATAATAAAGAAAGACTTCAACAGATACAGCAGAATCATCCAAAAACCAGGTGTGTCTCAACCCTGGCCTGGGATGTGTTTTGTTTGTTAGCAACTATGAAAAAAATATGGAAATGGCTTCATCCCAAGGTGTGTGGGAGTTTCCAGAAAGCTACTTTGGTGATGACTGGAAGAAAAATCCTATGACTTTAGGGAAGCCTGCCCCAGAAATCAGTTTATAAATGCCAACGACAACATTTCTCTAATTGTGTCCCCGTGCATTCTCAGATCTGGGTATTTGAGAATATGCAGATCTCAGGGTCCCATTGGAACCTATGGAAGAGTATCAAGTGTCCCAGGGGATGAACATACAGTTAAGTTTAAATTAGAAGCACCTAGACTTACTTACTTACTTACTTTATTTATTTGTGGTATTGGGGATTGAGCCCAGGGGCATTCTACCTCTGAGCTACACCCCCAGCCTATCTATCTATCTATCTATCTATCTATCATCTATCTATTCATTTTGCGGTACTGGGGTTTGAACCCAGGGACATTCTACCTCTGAGCTACACCCCTAACCCTATTTTATTCTTTATTTTGAAACAGGGTCTCACTAAGTTGCGGAGGGCCTCACAAGTAGGTGAGGCTGGCCGCAAACCTGCAATGCTCCTGTCTCAGCCTCCCAAGTACTGGTATTACAAGTGTGCGCCACCATGCCCAGCTTTATTTTTTATTTTGAAACAGGGTCTTGCTAAGTTGCAGAGGGCCTTGCTAAGTTACTGAGGCTGACCGTGAATCTGTGATCCTCCTGTTTCAGCTTCCCAAGCGTGTAATCCACACCTGGGATTACAGGCGTGGGCACCACGCCCGGCTGTATGTGGACTTTAGAGGCAAATGAAAATGTGAACATTGGCTTGGCTACTTCCTAGATGCGGCCCAGATATTTTACTTGCTGAGGCTGTGGTTTTCTCACCTGCAAAGTGGACATGACACCTATTTTATAGGGTGATTTTGAGGTATAAGGTTAGGATTTGACACTCACCCTACATGGGGAGAGAGGTGAAATGAATAGAGTAGAATTAAGAAAACCGTTTTTTTTTTTCTTTTTTGGTACTGGGGATGGAACCCAGGGGCATTCTACCTCTGAGCTACACCCTCAGCCCTATTTTATTTTTCATTTGAAACAGGTCTCACCAAGTTGCTGAGGGTCTCACTAAGTTGCCGAGGCTGGCTTCGAACCTGTGATTCTCCTATCTCAGCCTCCCAAGTATTGGGATTACAGGCATGTGCCATCACATCCAGTGGAGAAAACCATTTTTAAGACCTCCCTGTGAGGTTTTTCTTATTTAAGAAAAACAATAAGAATTCCATATAGTTTCTTAGTGCTTATTTGAAATTAAACACTTAAAAAGAACTCTTGAAGATTTTACAAACACCAAGGATGAAATCCAAGTGCTGAAACTATGACTCTATTTGGGGTAAGCCTTTGGCTGGAAGTGGAGGGAAGGTGTCTACAGATTTAACCCTAGGGAGAATTGCTTTATGTTTTATGGATGTGATCATACTCTGAATTAAATCATGTTCCTAGTAAGGACATCTCCCCCAAAAGCTTAGAAACCACCTGTGATCCTTCCCCCCCGCCCTGTGGCTTGGGGATTGAACCCAGGACCTCATGCATGGTAGGCAAGCTCTGCCACTGAACTACATCCCCAGCCCTATTTATTCCATTTTACCAGTGAGAAAACAAATTCAATGATTTTGACTCTGTGTAATATCCACATCACTGTAAGGGATATTAAAGAGGAACAAAGGCAGACAAGATCTGGCTCTACTGTTTTTTTGAGCATCCTACCTTAATTCCTCCCCCAGCCATGCCTGAGTCCTGAAATGGTCTTGTCTACACTCTCCCTTTCTCTGCTCTGCACACATGGAGACTGGGGTCTTAATTAATAGTAGGTTGTGAGCTTAAAGTCCAAAGAATAGTATTTAATGAATGTTTGTAAAAATCCTGTGAATATACTGTGATAACAATACAACAAAGTTGTACACATGAGATTGTTTATCACAGGAAAAAAAGTCACTTTAATGCCCTCAATAAAAGCTTGGTTAAATAAGTTGTGGTAGCCGTGTGTGGTGGCAAAAAAAAAAAGTTATGGTACTTTTATACAGTCATTTTATTTTATTTTTATTTTTTGGTACTGGGGATTGAACCCAGGGGCATTCTACATCTGAGCTATACCCCCAGCTCTTTTTATTTTTTATTTTGAAACAGGGTCTCACTAAGTTGATGAGGATAGCCTTGAATCTGTGATCCTCCTGTCTTAGCCTCCCAAGTACTGGGATTACAGGCATGCACCACCATGCTGGTGTACAGCTATTTTATTTTATTTATTTTATTATTTTATTTTATTTTATATTTTATTTTATTTTATTTTGTGGTACCGGGGATTGAATGCAGGGGCGTTCTACCTCCGCGCTATGCCCTCGGCCCTATTTTTTATACTTTATTTTGAAACTGGGTCTCACGAAGTTGCGGAGGGCCTCACTAAGGAAAGAGAGAGAGAGAGAGAGAGAGAGAGACAGGGAGAGAGAGAGAGAGCGAGAGAGCTGAGGCTGGCTGCAAACCTGGATCCTCCGGTCTCCGCCTCCCAAAGTACTGGGATTACAAGCGTGCGCCACCACGCCTGGCATGTACAGCTATTTTAAATGAGTGACATCCATGACATTAAATTAAAAAACACACATGTATAAGGTGATGCCATTTAAAAAATAAAATATGTTTGTGTTTCTGTATGCATAGAGAAACACATGGAAAGAACTACCCTGCAGTATAAGGTAGTTGAGCTCTGAGCGGTAGATTTGGGATGTTTTTCACTGTGTGTGTGTGTGGTCCTGGGGATTGAACCCAGGGGTGTTCTACCTCTGAGCTACACCCCAGCCCTATTTTATTTTTTATTTTGAAACAGGGTCTCACTAAGTTGCCCAGGCTGGCCTTGAACCTGTGATCCTCCTGTCTCAGTTTCCCAAGTATTGATATTATAGCCGGGCAACACCATGCCTGGCTATTTTCACCTTTTAAAGAACATTCAGATATTCAGAAAAAATGTCTGATTTTTCTTTTTCTTTTTTCCAATGAGCTGAACATGTGTTACTTTTATAACTAGGAAAAAGTATAATATCATTTCAAAAATTAAATGCCTTGAAAAGAAAATAAAGTGAAACATTCTACGGTCAATGTCTTCATGGATCTGTGTTTGCTTTCCTAAGAGAGTGACTAGGAAATGGTCTGAAAACTCTGAGCACGACAAAGGGACAGCCATGTGTGTATTTCTCCCGGCACCTTTACACATACTCAGTGCATTCCTCAGTATATCACTCAATGCATGTTTTTTCTTTTTTTTTTTTTTTTCTGGTGCCGGGGATCAAACCCAGGACCTTGTGCATGCCAAGCACACTCTCTCTACCACTGAGTCACACCCTCAGCTCCTTACTGCATTGTTTTTTTAAAATAATTATTAGTTGGGAAGGTTGGCACACGCCTGTAATGCCAATACTTGGGAGGCTGAGATAGAAGGATTGCAGGTTTGAGGCCAGCCTTAGCAACTTAGTGAAACCCTCAGAAACTCAGTGAGACCCTGTTTCAAAATAAAAAATAAAAAGGGTTGGGCGTGTAGCTTGGAGGTAGAATGTTCCAGGGTTCAATTCCCAGTACCCACCCCCTGCCATGAGCACATATTGATTATGTAAATTAATGGATTTCATTTTGACATTTCCATGCATGTTTATAACACATTCCTCAATGTATTCTTGTTGAATGAATGAATGAATGAATGGAAACCGAAAAGAAAATCTTTGATCAATATGTAAAATATTGGCCGGGCGTGGTGGCGCATGCTTGTAATCCCAGTACTTTGGGAGGCGGAGACTGGAGGATCCGGGTTCGCGGCCAGCCTCAGCTCTCGCTCTCTCTCTCTACCTAGTGAGGCCCTCCGCAACTTCGTGAGACCTGGTTTCAAAATAAAGTATAAAAAAATAGGGCCGGGGGTGTAGTGCGGAGGTAGAACGCCCCTGGGTTCAATCCCCGGTACTGCAAAAAAAAAAAAAAAGTAAAATATTGGAGAAGAAGAACTCATTCATAAGGACTGGAAGAAGTCATAACAATAGGAAAGAATAATATCTAATTTATTTTTCTTAGATTCCTGGAAGCAGGATTCACTTGTGTTCAAAGTGGTGTGATGAGTATAGTGGGGTCCTGGGAGCAAGACAGAGCAGGGTGGAATTTAAGCCACAGGAAGAGCTGTTCCCAACAGACACTTCCCATCAACCTGTCTACACCATATCTCTTTTCTTCATTTTTATTGCCCTTGGTGGCTGTCACAGATAGGAGGGTTGACTAATGCTCCCAGCAGCACATGCCAAGTCTCTCTTTGTCCACTGCTTGTTCATTGTAATAGGACATTCTTCTTGCACAGACAGGGAACTGATTTCTGGTTCTTAGAAAGGTTTCCAACTCTAACCAGTCCTTGATTTTATTTGTGATTCAGGGAAATGGCTCTTGGCTGATGCATGAGAATACCAGTTAAGAGACCATTCAGCCAGGCCTGGTGGTATACACCTGTAATCCCAGCTACTCGGGAGGCTAAGATAGGAGGATGGCAGGTTCAAGGCCAGCACCCCGTATTTAGTGAGACCCTGTTTCAAAATTTAAAAAATTAATCCAGGTGTGGTGGGATATGCCTGTAATCTTTGTACTTGGGAGGCTGAGACAGGAGGATCACAGGTTTGAGGCCAGCCTCAGCAACGTAGCGAGGCCCTCTGCAATTTAGTGAGACCCTCTTTCAAAATAAAATAGGGCTGGGGGTGTAGCTCGGAGGCAGAATGCACCTGGGTTCAATCTCTAGTATAAAAAAAACCAAAAAAAAAAACCCAAAAAAACCCCAAAAACCGACTGGGGTGTAGAACCTTCTTGTGTTCAATTGTTAGTACCACCACCAAAAAAAAAAAAAAAAAAAAAAAAAAGGGTTGGGATGTAGTTCATCCACAGTAGGCTCCAGTGGTAGGAAGTCTCTGGGTTAACTCCCAGGTGGAAAGGCACCCAGACCTGCAGAGTGACTCGGCAAATTTGTCCGGTCCTTCCCTGAAGTCTCCGAGGCAGGAGGGTGCAAGCCTCAGGCTGTTGCCCCTCGAAAGCACCTTCCCAGGACCACATTCAATCTCTATTTCAGGTAAGAAGATGAATACAACACAGAAGTGGTTCTTACTGTCCACATAGGCCTGGCATCAGCTCGGCCCCCAGCGAAAGGCAGTTTGAGAAGAGCCTGGCTTCCCTGATGCTCCTCCCATGGTCTCTGGCCTGGAATCCTTCCCTTGTTAAGCAGTTTATCTGGGCCCTGAGGCTTTTGCAAGGCAACTGTTCAGAATCTGCTGAGGGGGCAGGACTGACTGTCAGTTCTAAGGACACACACACACACACAGCCAGTTAGCTGCTTAGTTTGAGCTTACTATTATGTGTAATAGTAAGTCAGGAGCTGCGGGGCAGGGCAGTGCTCATGGCAGCAACTGGGCATCGCTTCTCCCCGCTCTGAACTCTACAGAGAACTATGATGTGGTGAGGTCGGGAGGAGAGGGAACAGTGATTAGGATACTCAGGCTAAGGGCCTGGTGATACTTAGGCTTCCTTAGCACCTCTGGCCTGCTCTACAAGGGCAGGGCAAGCTTCCTCAATGTTTCCTCATTCCAAAGACTGAGTGAGGAAAGAAGGAGAGAACGCTTCTAGGAAATACAACTAGGTTTGCTCTCTATTAAGAAAAAATGATTGAATATAATTTTGAGATGTGCAATATAACAGGTACAGTGTCCCAGCTTGAAAATTTAAATTCCTACTATATCAAGGTAATAATGTATACATGGTTAAAAAATCAAACTGTAGTACGGGTCTTGTGATAAAAAGAGTCACCCTACTTCATCCCTTTTCAAATCCACTCCTACTCCCTGGAGACAATCTCTTTCAATAGTTTCTAGTTTTATTGTAGTAGTTACTTCAGTAATCTAAATATATGCTATTATTTTCCTATTTATTCACTTATCAATTTTAGACAGTATCTGTTGAGTCTCCTCTAGAAAGCCTCCATTCCTCCCTGCCTTCTTTCTCTCATGATTTTGAGCTGGTAACCTTCATGAATTCCAATAACATACCTACCTTTACCTTTTGTTTCCTCTTTGAATTCAGTCAGACTCAACTTGTTTCTATTTAAAGTAAAGCTATTGCATGGTTGTTTCTTTTTCTTTCACTTTTTTTTTTTGTGGTACCCAGGATTGAACACAGGGGCGTTCTACCTCCGCGCTATACCCCCGGCCCTATTTTTTTATACTTTATTTTGAAACCGGGTCTCACGAAGTTGCGGAGGGCCTCACTAGGTAGAGAGAGAGAGAGAGACAGGGAGAGAAAGAGTGAGAAAGAGCTGAGGCTGGCCGCGAACCTGGATCCTCCAGTCTCCGCCTCCCAAAGTACTGGGATTACAAGCGTGCGCCACCACGCCTGGCTTCCTTTCACTTTTTTTACCTTGACTTTCTCACATAAACTTAGCTTTTCAAAAGTCAACATGGGGATTTTCAGCAGATTAATCAAAGAAAACAATTGAGAGGAACCTCTCCCTTTTCCTTCTCTTAGAAAACTTAGACTCATCCCAAATACCCAATTACACTTTGTGAATGCTTTCCAAGCATTACCAAGGGTGTTTTAAGACCTCTGCCTTCTCCACACCTACACAAAACTGTTCATGCATTGTGCACACAGACAGCAGTGACTTGACTGTAGTACAATATGTCTGCTACAAAGTGTCTTCCTACCGAATTGTGCATGCCTCTATGGCAAGGGCCAGGCACTCATCTCTGCACCCCTATGATTTAGTAGAATGCCTCGCATACAGTAGGCCCTGTTTGCTGTGCAATATATGTATTTTTCTATTGCACATTTTTACTACTGCTTGAATATGAAAACAAGTTAATCAATGCTGTGTCTCTCATGTCATGGTCCCACAAGTGAGCTTGTATGTGTATCTGAGGTTCTCGGTTTTGGAGAGTGGACAGAGTGGCTCTATGAAGAAGGACCCTCCCACAGCAGGAAACTGCCCTTCTGATGGCCACTACAAAGGAAGTGCCAGCTTCCACAGTGACAGGCAGGGCTGCTTTCTCCAGTCAGGACACCACATCTGCTTATCTTTGTAAGTTGTTCAGATTCTTTAGCCATTGAGAGTTGTCACCAACAAAATCCAAAGCAACTCTGAAATCGCAGCCAATAGGTTCAGTCCATTCTGCCTGAAGCAAGAGGTCCTGCTTCCAAGCAATTCAGATCTCACAGACATCTTTCCAGAGTTGTCCTGTTAAACTTTGTTTATATAGAAGCTGACTTTCTGGGAGAACACCCATTCATAGGAAATGCTTTTTGGAAAAGCCAGTGCTTGCAGGAGAGGCTGTTGATGCTCTGCCATTCCCCCCTTGGGCTTTACCATTTTGGTGCCTGTTGGGCCAGTGTCTGACAACCAGTCTCTGCATCTTTTTGTCAGAGGACTTGCTCTGGCTACCAGAGTCCTCTCTGTTTACCCCTGTGGCAGATTGGAAGTGCTGAGGAATCGATATCCCCTATCCCCAGCATTCCTCAGTCAATGACTGATGAGAACTGATGTATAAATATCATCTCCCTTGTTCCTGGATGCTCAGAGTTCTCCAGTGGGATTAGGTTTCAGTTACCCAAGTAATAACTTGATAACTGCTGTGGTTTGAGTGTGTCCCCAGATGCTCATGTGCTGGAAACCTAACCCTCCAACTCATATGTTAATAATATTTGGAGGTGGAGCCTTCGGGAGGTAATTAAGATTAGACGATCATGAAGGCAGGGCCCCCACGATGGTACTGATGGCTTTGTAAGATGACGAAGAGAGGTTCAAGCTAGTGTGCTTGCTCTGTCTCACTGTGCGATGCCCTCCCCTGTGTTATGATGCAGCAAGAAGCTCTCAATAGATGCTAATGCCATGCTCTTGGACTTCCCAGTGAACTAAGCAAACCTCTATAGTTTATAAATTACCCAGTCTCAAGTATATTGTTATAGCTACAGAAAATAGACTAAGATAATAACACATCTTTTACTGGCTGCCCTCCCCTTCCTATCTCTCTCTTTCATCCCTTATCCCTGTTTTCTGTGATCTCTTCCTAAAAAAACTACTTACACTTGAGTCCTGTTTTGAGGGCTGCTTGTGGGGGAACCCACACTTGGATAATGTCCTCACATAACAAGTTAGGCAGTCATTTACCCTTCACTTATTTCCCACAGGGAGTCATTTTGCCTCTTGCTGTGCACTGTGGAGCTAACGCCAATGGGCCACGGGTAAAGTCGTTTATGAAGAAATGACTGCCAGCATGATAAGTGTGGCATTAAAAGAGAAAACACTATGGATTTCTTTAAGACACAGGAAGAAAGGCACGAAGCAGATTCTCCCAAATCCACAGCCAAATGCTGCAAGTAAGTGAGTTGCTCTGTGGAGCTACATCAGTCTTCCCCTCCTTTGACCCCAGAGACCCATGGAGGACTGAAAGAGTTTTAATGTGATTTCTGGAATGTGCTTAACTTTCAGAGAGAGCAGCTTAGCCCCTGGGAGACTCCATTAATATAATTTTGCAATAGGAAAGCTTCCTATTGCCTAATCTCATTAGCTCTGTTTTATGTACAGTAAATGGGTAAAAGCTGAGTTTGTGAATTGGTAATTTTGAATGCATAATTTTTGAGCACTTAGAATGTGGAATAGAGAAGAGTTTTTTTTTTTATGTGTGCAAAGAGGAGGTCCAGAACCATTTATTGGAATAAAATATGGACATGCCTTATCTTGGAGCAGCTACCATAAAACACACAAAGGAGGTAAAAGGCAGCAACCAGAAACTTCATTCTTTCTTCCAGCTCCCCTAATAAATAACACTCTAGATACAGCCTTCCTACAGCCACCCTTACTTACACTGATACTTTTTCTTAGCTTTGCTCCATTCATTCAACAAATGTTAACTGAGCACATTTGATGTGTCAGGCACTGTTCTAGGCATGGAGAGTCAGTGGTGGACAAAAGAGTGAGCCCCAGCTCTCACAAAGCTCATATTCAAATGGGCAGGAAGACAATAAACAAATATATATAGAATACATCAGATAGTTTTAAGTGGAGTGGAGAAAAATAAATTGGGGCAAGAGCACAACTGCTATTTCAGAGCAGGTGGTCTGGGAAGGTTTTCCTGGATGAAGCGAGGGAGCACAAGATCCAGGGGTCATCCCCCTTCCCGGTGGAGGTCAGCAAAGGCAAGGGCGGGAGGAGGGTGGCTGGAGATAAGAGATGGATCAACACTGTGGATGGTGCTATTTCCGTAGGACTCTTGGGCCATGGTAAGGCATTTTGAATTAATTAATTAATTATTTAATTTATTTATTTTAGTACTGGGGATTGAACCCAGAGGCTTTCTACCTCTGAGCTAAACCCTTCAGCCCTTTTTTAATTTTTGGTTTTCGAAACAGAGTCTCACTACTTTGCTGAGGCTGGTCTTGAACCTGTGATCCTCCTGTCTCAGCCTCCCAAGTACTGGAATTACAGGCATGTGCCACCATACCTGGCTTAATTTATTCTTAATGCATTGAGAAGTCGTTAGAGGGTGGGAAAAAGGGGAGGGAAGGGACAAGAATTATGGTGCCACAGGCTCACTGTGGCTATGTGTGGCAGCCAAACTAGAAGGGTAAGAGTGGAAGCAGGGAGGCTGCTAGGAGGTGATCAGTGGTCAGGGGAGAGGATGCTGGCGTGGGCCAGGCTGGTAGTGGCAGAGGTGGCAAAGGGGTCAGATTCAAGAGGCATGTTTAAGGTAGGGCCAGAAGGATTTGATAATAGGTTGGTTGAGGAGTGTGAACATACGTGTGTGTGTGTGTGTGTGTGTGTGTGTGTGTGTGTGACAGAGAGAGAGAGAGAGAGAGAGAGAGAGAAACTTGCGATGATTCCCAAGTTCTTGGACCATCTGTGTGAGTGGGGTGCTATTTACTGAGTTGGGAAACATGGGGGAGAAATATTTTTCAGGGAAAAGTGAGATATCCAAGCACAGATACAGAATAGATCATTAAATAGAAAGATCTGGAATTCAAAGGAGACCTGGGACTGGAGATCCATATTTGGGAGTCATCGGTTATACAGATAGTATTTAAAACCATGACGCCGGGCGTTGTGGCGCATGCTTGTAATCCCAGTACTTGGGAAGCTGAGACTGGAGGATCCGGGTTCATGGCCAGCCTCAGCTACTTAGTGAGGCCCTCCGCAACTTAGTGAGACCCTATTTCAAAATAAAGAATAAAAACAAGCAGTGGGGGTGTAGCTTGGAGGTAGAATGCCCCTGGGTTCAATCCCCAGTACCGCAAAAAAAAAAAAAGTAAATAAAAAAAATAAAACCATGAGACTGGAAGAACTCACTGAGAAGCTGTAGAACAAGAAGGGGAAAGCCTAAGGCCTGGCCCTGGTGGAATCTACCTTTGGAGGGGGGAGAAATGGTCTGGGAACAGCAAAGAAAAGCAGGAGCTACCACCCCTCCTCCATCAACTGGATGGCTTTCTTATTAAAAATAACCCAAACAGCAACTAAGATGGAAGTCTCTGGGGAAGAGCAGAAAGAACTGCAGCTGGGTCCTTCACTCAGCAGTCTGCTCTGCATCTGCGCCAGCCATGAGCACTGATGTGGAGCTGGGGTATTAGAGAGGGCTCTCCTTCCTTTTCTTTCTTCCCTTTCTGTGTATTTTTACTCTCCCAATCTTTTCTCAATTTCCTATTCCTCCTCACCTGCTTTCCATTTCACTTTCTTCTCTTCTCCACTAGTCAGACCCCTTCCTTCTCGTGTGCATATAAAGGCTCCAGCTGAGGCTGGGGGCGGGGGTCACTGGTTAGGTAGTTTTTCTTTAAATATCCATTCCTCACATTTCACTAGTTGAAAATTCATTAAGGCTTGCAAAATGTCAGAATGTGTGAATTACTTTAATCAGCTAATTTCCCTCTTTACAGCTGGTTGAGATCAGGCTGCACTATATTCTATTTTTTTTTAATTCACTAAGAATATAACAAAGACCTCTGCATCCTCCCACGTCACCGCGGCAGCCTCTGCGCCCACCCCGGACCTCAGCATCCTACTGTGTCACCCTGGTGGCCCCTGCACCAGGTACCAGACCTTGGTGTCCTCCCGCGTCATATCGGAGGCCTCTGCGCCTGGCCCTGGACCTCAGCATCCTCATGCATCACCTCAGCGGCCCCTGCGCCCGCCCCGACCCCAGTGTCCTACTGTGTCACCCCAGCGGCCCCTGTGACCGGACTTTGGCATCCTACCGTGTCACCCCAGCAGCCTCTGCACCCTCCATGGACCCCGGGGTCCTCCTGCGTCACACCAGTGGCCTCTGCGCCCAGCCCCGGACCCCAGTGTCCTCTAGGGTGACCCAGGCAACCCTCTGGGCCTGGCCTTGGACCCCTGAGCCCCACCTCAGACTCCCGTGCCCTCCAGCGCTACCAGGATGACGCTCCGCGCCCAGCCTCAGACCCCAGCGTCCTCCTGCGTGACCCAGGCGGCCCTCCGCGCCACGCCTCAGACCCCAGTGCCACACTGTGTGACCTGGAGGCCCTCCATGCCGGGCCTCAGACCCAGGCGACCTCCTGCGCATCCCAGGCAGCCTTCCGTGCCCTGCCTCTGACTCCGGCGCAGCCACCCGAGACCCAGAGCCAGCACCCCCCCCCCCCCGTGGGAGCTTCTGTGCCATGCTTCAGAGCCCAGATACCTCCGGCGCCGCCACCCAAGACCCGCGCCACTCTCCAGGCTGTCTCTGAGCCAGGGCACACCCCGGCGCTGCCACCTGAGATCTAGGAGCACACGCTCTCCCCTAGGTCCCACGTGCGATCCTCTGTGCCGCGCCTCAGAGCCTGTGCACCTGTACCTACTGCTACTCCATACCTGGAGCCCGCACCTCCCATGGGCCCGTTCGAAATCCTCAGCGCAGTGCATCAGAGTCCAGGCACCCTCCAGTGACATTGCCCGAGACCCGGAGCACATGAGCATCCCTAGGGGCCCAGGCGACCCCCAGCACCCGTGCCTCGGAAACAGGGCACCTTCCAGCGTCGTCACCCGCGCCTCAGTGCCTGCACCCAACACCATGCCTCGAAGTGCTCCTCACGTGCCAACACCCGAGCTCCAGAGCCTGCGTACCCCCCCCCCACAATACCACAACCCAGACACCGGACAAGAGGGAACCACAGTCTGCAGCGAACTGACCCAATTGGGACTACAGGGACCATCAAGAGGTGTCATACACAGAAAGGAAGATGATGCAGAGGCAACAGAAACACAAAATGGAAAACACTGAAAATACAAGAATGAGGAACAGTGAGGACACAAGAAACACCCACAATGCATCAACAAGTGAGATTACTGACTCTGACCTGCAAGAAATGCAAGACGGAAAATTCCAAATTTTGATCTTCAGAATTATGAAAGGCCTCAAAGAAAGCATAGAGGAGATGAAGGAGGAAGTTGAGGCTCTAAGAAAGAATCAGAAAGAAACTCTGAATGAAATGAAGGAGTCAATAAACGAATTAAAGACTGCAATAGAAACCAACTCTAGTAGGCTCGACCACATGGAAAACAGGGTATCGCTCCTGGAAGACAGCTCATTCAAAACTGAGAACACAGTCAACGATATACAGAAGATATTACAACAACACACCCTGGCCATTCAAGAAATACAGGACAATGCAAGATGCCCTAACCTAAGGATAAAAGGCATTGAAGAAGGTTTAGAAGCAGAGACCAACAGTATCAGAAACCTCTTTAAAGAAATAATTTCAGAGAATTTTCCGAACATAGAAAAAGATTTGGATATTCACATACAGGAGACATATAGAACACCGTTAAGACAGGACCAAAGAAGGACCTCCCCTCGCCATATAATAATTAAAATGACTAACATAGAGGCCAAAGAAAGAATCCTAAAACCAGCAAGAACAAAAGAGCGGGTGACATACAGGGACAAAACAATAAAAATCACGCCAGACTTCTCAACCCAAGTCAGGAATGCCAGGAGGGATTGGTACGAAGTACTCCGGACCCTGGAAGAAAACAACTTCCAACCAAGACTGGTATATCCAGCAAAGCTATCATTTAAGATTGATGGAGAAATAAAAACATTCCATGATAAACAAACACTTAAAGAATTCATGAGGACCAAGCCAACACTGGAGAAAATCCTAAAAGAAATAAATCACAAAGAAGGGAAAACAAGCAATTTTCATAACCACAGGAGAGGTGAACTACATCAGATAGGCAACCAAACAAGGAGATTTGTCACTACAGCAAACAGAAAATAGAACTCAAAATGACAGCATATCAGACAAAACAGACTTTAAGTTAAAACACATCAGAAGAGACAAGGAGGGTCACTTCTTACTAATAAAAGGAACAATCCAACAAGAAGATATAATAATAGTAAACATTTATGCCCCAAATGTGGGCACACCCACATTAATAAAACAAAGTCTTCGGGACATCAGATCCCAAATAGACCCAATGACAATAATATTGGGAGACTTCAACATGCCACTAGATCGATCCTCCAGACAAAAGATGAATAACGATTATTCAGACCTAAAGAAAACTATAGACCAAATGGATCTAATAGACACATACAGATTATTTCAACTGACAACACCTGAATACACATTTTTCTCAGCTGCCCATGGAACATTCTCCAAAACAGACCACATACTGGGTCACAAAGCAAGCACCAGCAAATTCAAAAGATGTGATATAATTTCTGGCATCTTCTCAGATCACAATGGATTGAAACTGGAAATTAACAACAGGAAGACAAAAAGTAATCACATAAGTTCATGGAGACTGAATGATACAATCCTGAATGAGGACTGGATCAAAAAAGAAATAAGGGAGAAATAAAAAAATTCCTGGAATTAAATGAAAATAGAGACATGACATATCAAAATCTGTGGGACACCTTGAAGGCAGTGTTAAGAGAAAAATATATAGCACTGAGTGCCCGCATAAGAAAAACAGAAAACATCCAAATAAATAACCTAATGACACCCCTCAAGGATCTTGAAAAACAGGAACAGTCACAGCCCAAAGCCAGTAGAAGGCAGGGGATAACTAAAATCAGAGCAGAAATTAATGAAATGGAAAATAAAAAAACAATACAAAGAATCAACAAAACAAGGAGCTGGTTCTTTGAGAAG
>PVJS01046253.1:0-15897 GCA_004027185.1 Glis glis | reverse complement strand
AAAAAAAAAAAAAAGAAAACTGCTCAGCTCATGGCAGCCAGGAAGCAGAGAGGAGAGAGAGGGGGAGAGAGAGAGAGAGAGAGAGAACAAATATGGTCCCCAAAGCCATGACCCCAGAGACCTACTTCCTCCAGCCATGCCCTACCTGCCTACAGTCACCACCCAGTAAATTCATTCAAATTATTAGCCATCAATAGATTAACCCACTGATGAGGTTAAAACTGTCATGATTCAATTATTTCACCTCTGAATATTTCTGCACTGCCAAAACATGAGCTTTTCTGAGGGACATCCCATGCCTGAATCGTAACGGTGGGGCATAGCAGGTGATTCCAAGTGTGACCCTGAGGCCTGGAAGAAAGGTCCAGGTTACCAGACAACTCCGGGGTTGTGGCCTCAGTGAGCCTAGAATCAGGGCACTCACTGTGCGCCGGACACTGAGCCAGACACATGGTGTGCGTGTGTCTCCTTTACTCCTCAGCGCACACTTGCGAGGATATTGTTATTTTAAAGAAAAGACTTTACAGATGAGAAAATTTGAGGCTTGCAGAGGTTAATTAGCTTCATCAGTGGGAATCAGACGGGCCCACACTGACGTCTCGGTGCTTTCCCAGGGGTGCACAACCTCTGTGTACGCACAAGGGCAGAGCTGTGGTTGCAGAGATATGCACACACCAGCCCTGCCTGGCTGCAGCCCACGCAGGGGCCAAAGGCTGCCTGGTGGGGGGTGGACACAGCTAGCAGGCGGGGCTTCTGGGGGGAGAGCAGGCCCCGTGTCCTCTCTGTGTGGTTATTCCTTCTCTTTCCTTCGGCCACAGGTAGTCCAGGTCCCTTCTCCTGGCAGGACCCTGATGGCCACTTCTAGCTCCCTCGCTGGTGATCCTGTTCTCCAAGTGATGACGACCCACGCGGCCCCTCGCAGGGCCTCACTCAGCCGCCACAGCACGCACAGTCGGGCGGCCGTGGCGAGACCTCTCTCCACTGAGACTGCGCCCCTCTCCTTAGGCTTATGAAACAAGGTATTTGATTTTTAGTTCCTCGCAGGTGAGTTGGGTGGAACTTTGGAGTTGGCACCACCCATTGCCCTCCTCCCCCAAGGACCATCTCCAAGGAAAGAGATGCTCTGGAACCAACAAAACATTCAACAAAATTCCCTGGTGTCACCTTGAACAAGTCACCTACTCTCACCTTTGACAGCCAGCCAGCCATCTCCCCGCTTCCCAGCTTCGCTTAACCCTAAACTCGGGGTTTCTGGCTGCCTCAGGAGTGGTCCTGTGGGGAAATACTGTTAAGACCCCCCCCAGCACACACCTGGTAGGCTGACTCTCTGAGGCCTGACAAAACATGGTTCTGTGCAAGGACCTCTCATACAAACCTGGCCCAACCTCGACTTTGCTTCTCCCAAGTTCTGTGATGCCCGCCTGATCCCCCCTCCCTACCAAACACACATGCACACACCCTTCACAAGAGACCGGGTGTCCTCGGTGACCACCAGCCACCAGGAATGTTTGTAAGGAAAGATCTAGGGCAACAAGATCTACCCAAGACAGCAGGAAGAAAAAAGAAGTCGGAAGCTATGGGTCCAGACACCAGGGGCAATGAGTGTAGACCCCTGAATGAGTGTACACCTGTCATCAGGGCCACGGAAATGCAGAGGAAGTGTCAGAGCCAGGATGGAGGCAGCGGAGGGGCTGCCATAGGCCACAGATCTCACCGGTGCTTACAACTGCCCTTGGTGCTCCAGTGAGTGGAGGGTTCATGGGAGAGCCCTGCCAGCTTACAGCACAGAGGGAGGGTTTGGTGCCAACAATCAGGAGTGCCAGGGACAGAATGACTCTGGTCAGAGTTTCCATGGTGCCCATGACCTCTGCTAAGGCTGGTGCTGCCACTCCTCTCACCGGAGTCCCCAGACATGACCCCATAGCTAGTGCAGGTGCAGGAATCCGCATCAAGAACCCGGAAGAGCAGGGCTCAGGACCAGAGGGCCAAAGTCTCAGAGCACTGCTCAATGAGGCCCATGCTCAGAGATGGCTTGACACAAGGAAACCAGAGTTGAAGGAGGAAAGGAGGCTGGCCCTTTGTCCAGGTCACACACAGCCTCCAGTAGCTCTGTCTCTGCAACCCCATCCGACCAAATCTCTGCTAGAATCTTATTTTTTTTTTTTTTTAGCAGGCTGTAATGGGAATTGAATCCAGGGGAATTCTACTTCCAAGCTATACCCCCAACCCCTTTTTTGTTTTTATTTTGAAACAGGGTCTCGCTAAATTGCTGAGGTTATCCTCGAACCTGAAACCTCCTGTCTCGACCTCCCAAGTACTGGGATTACAGATGCGCACCACCACACCCAGCTTCAGCCAGAATCTTACAGACCAGCCTTGAGTTGCCTCTATTGTCGATAAAGGCCCTGGAAACCTAGCACCCCTGCCAGGGACTTCCACCCCCAGTCTTAAATGATAATGTATTCATAAAGATTTGTATTAAATGATAATGTATTAATAAAGATTTGCTGAATAAAATTTTGAAGAGAAAGGACTGGGGAGATTCTAAGGGGGAAAATGGAACAATCTTAAGGAAGAGGGAAGGACAGTAGAGTCTCTCTAAGCTACTAGCATCATTCTCCTCCTTAAAATTTCTCAGTTAAAGCCAGGTGTGGTGGCACACACTTGTAATCCCAGTACTTGGGAGGCTGAGACCAGAGGATCGCAGGTTCGCAGCCAGCCTCAGCTACTTAGTGAGGCCTTCTGCATCTTAATGAGACCCTGTTTCCAAATAAAGACTAAAAATAGGGCTGGGGGTGTAGCTCAGAGATAGAATGCTCCTGGGTTCAATCCCCAGTACCGCAAAAAAAAAAAAAAGAAAAGAAAATTCTCAGTTAGCCGGACATTGTGGCACACACCTGTAATCCCTGTACTTGGGAGGCAGGAGGATCACAGGTTCGAGACCAGCCTCAGCAACTTAGTGAGACTCTGTTTCAAAACAAAAAATAGAAAGAGCCGGGGGTGTAGCTCAGAAGGAGAACGCCCCTGGGTTCAATCCCCAGTGCCACAAAAAAAGAAAAAAATTCTCAGTGACTTCCTACTGCAATCAGGGTAAAAAATAAATGTCTTAAGGAAACTTACACAGCCTTCCTAGCCCAGCCACTGCCTACCTCTCCAGTCCCACCTCTCACCAGGCCCAGCCCCAGCCCCAGCACCCCACTCCTACCCACCCTGCACTCTTCATTCCAGCCTACAGCTTTACACTTACTTTCATAGATCGTTCTAGCACATTCTTTTTTCATTGAATGTATCATCAACATATGGCTATGCCTCACATGATTAGGTTCACACCTGACACTTTATATGCACGATCTCACTTAATGCTCTCAACAAATCTGTGAGACAGGAATGATTAAGTCTATTTTACAATAAAAGAAGCTGAGGCTGAACGGTTAGGTGACTTGTCCAAGGTGAATACTCATGCTAAGCCATGCTCCCCCAAACCAGGCGTCCAGCTGGTCAGCTCCAAAGGTGACCAGCAAGCACAGGACAGGCAGGACTAACTGCTAGCCCTTCACAGTCTAGCAGTTCAGAAATATTAAGGGGTGGGAGGGAAAAGAGGCCAGGCTGTCAGGGCTGTGAATGGGGAGACTGAGCCTTGGCAGCCAGCTCATCCCAATTATCCCCAGGACTTCCCAGGGTTAGCACTCAAAGTCCCACATTCCAAAAAACCCACCAGTCCTTGTTTTAAACCTGAAATTTTAGCCGGGCATGGTGGCGCACGCTTGTAATCCCAGTACTTGGGAGGCTGAGACCAGAGGATCTGGGTTCGGGGCCAGCCTCAGCTACTTAGTGAGGCCTCCGCAACTTAATGAGACACTGTTTCAAAATAAAGAATAAAAATAGGGCTGGGGGTGTAGCTTAGAGGCAGAATGCCCCTGAGTTCAATCCCTAGTACTGCAAAAAAATAAAATAAACCTGAAATTTCTGCATCCCAGAGATATCTCCACCCTCAGGCCCAACAAATGGGGTTGGTTAGTCACCCTAACTCAAGTCAGCTTCTTTGACCATCAAATGTAGTAGCCTGCTGGGCGTGGCGGCGCATGCTTGTAATCCCAGTACTTTGGGAGGCGGAGACCAGAGGATCCAGGTTCGCGGCCAGCCTCAGCGCGCTCTCTCTCTCTCTCTGTCTCTCTGTCTCTCTCTCTCTCTCTCTACCTAGTGAGGCCCTCCACAAACTTCGTGAGACCCGGTTTCAAAATAAAGTATAAAAAAATAGGGCCGGGGGTGTAGTGCGGAGGTAGAATGCCTCTGGGTTCAATCCCTGGTACCACAAAAAAAAAAAAATGTAGTAGCCAAGGACAGGCAGGACCCCTGGTGCAGGATAAAAAGCTACAGTTTAAATAATCAAGCTGGTCACAGTGACACGCGCCTGTATTCCCAGTACTTGGGAGGCTGTGACAGGAGGATCGCAAGTTCAAGACCAGCCTCAGCAACTTATCAAGACCCTCAGCAACTTAGCAAGACCCTATTTCAAAACTAAAAAATTGAATTGGGCTGGAGGTGTAACTTGGAGGTAGAATGCCCCTGACTTCAATTCCCAATACCAAAAAAAAAGCAAATAATCAAATCATGTAAGACATCCATATAAATAAAGCAAGATCCAAAAAATGCAGGGAAAGGGAGTCCCCACCATGGATGAGGGCTGGCCGGAATCAAACTGGAGAAGGGCAGGGGCCAGAGGAGAAACTTAAGTCCAAATCTCTGGCCATTTTTTTACAGTTGTGTTTCTAGTTCCTAACATAGTACCTGAACCATAGCAAGTGTTCAATGCATATTGAATGAATGAATGAATGAATGAGCCATCATAAGTAAATATCTGCCTGCAAGCAGCTAGAGCAGAGCCTCACACCATGTGGAACTCAGCTCAATGGTACAAATACTAAGGGACCGGTGAGGTCCCTGCAGGAAGACGCAAGGGGCCAGGATGGGATAACCCAGTTGAGCCAGGTCTGTGCTGGAGAGAGCGGCCAGTGGGAGCTTGCTGCTAGAGGGCTCCCTGTGCTGGTAGTTCTGGGGAAAGAGGCTGTGCTTTCAGGACCCAGCCATTTCTCCTTCTCTACAGGAGAGCCAGCCTTTGGCAAAACCTGGTCAAGAAGGGAAGATTCAGCGAGGTCTTCTCCAAAGGAAGAAGAGGAAGTATTCACCATTAGGAAAAATTCAAGCCCAGTCAGGAAGAATTTTCACTGGGCAATCACTTCTAACTTGTAAAGAGCTGTTCACTGTAATTATTCCAGCGGCTACAGGTGGGGGGTCTCTATGGTCAGGCCTCAGAAGCAGCAGCAGCGCCATCTTGTGACCCTTTTGAGAACACCATGAGGCTGTGTCAGCCCCTTCACCTGCTGGGTGTGCACAACCCAAAGTTTCTGAGAATTCACAACTCTAGATATCTTAATAAGGGTATCTGCTGGGCTATTTAGCAATCTGACCCACTGCTCAACCTTTATAAAGATAAAAAACTTAAAATCAATCCCCAATTCAGCACAGATTCAATGACATGTAACCTTTATGTTTTAGAAAACTCAGTTTCCCAGACAAAATGCACTTGGTTGAGCTATGTGGTATGTAATGCATAGGTGCACATTAGAGAAAGACTACACTTTGCAGGTCTTCCATTCTCTACCCATGGACGTGCACCTTTCTTGCTCATAAAAGGAAATGCTGGGTTTTTTTTTTAATAACTAAATGGTTTTGTGAGGTTGTTGTTTTTAGGGTGTGTGTGTGTGTGTGTGTGTGTGTGTGTGTATGTGTGTGTGTTACTAGAGATTGAACCCAGGGGCATTCTAACTACAAGCTACACCTCAGCCTTTTTATTTTTTGAAACAGAGTCTCACTAGGTTAGTGAGAGTCTTGCTAAGTTGCTGAGGCTGGTCTTGAACCTGCAATCCTCCTGTCTCAGTTTCCCAAGTACTTGTGCAGCTCCCATTTAACAAATACATATTGAGTGACCATTAGGTCCCAGGCCTCAGACAAGTGCCTCATAAAAATGAGAAAAACAATAAGGTCACTCTCGGCCATGGTGCTTGTAGTCCAGGAGGAGAGGTGACTTAAGTCAGATTAATTACTGAACTACTAATGCTCTGGCGAAAGGGCTGGGCAGGAGGACACAAGGGGAGGAAGCCCCTGTGATGGGACAGAGAGCGTGATAGACTCCAGGGGGTCAAATAAGTATGTGTCAGCTGAAAACTAAAAGTCTGAATTCATGCCAGGCGTGGTGGCTGTCATCCCAGTACTTGGGAGGCTGAGACAGGAGGATCGCAGGTTCAAGGACAGCCTCAGCAAGTAGTAGACTCTAATCAACCTAGTGAAACCCTGTTTCAAAAAAAAATTAAAAATAGGCCTGGGGTGTAGCTCAGAGATATAATGCCCCTGGGTTCAATCCCCAGCACCACACACACAAAAAAAATGTCTGAATTCTCTTTCAGGAAACTCAGAACATGAGATTTCAAGGCATTGTCTAGATAAGTCTGATGGGAGCTGTGAACAATGGGGTCTGAACTGACCCCAATAGTGAGCTTTATCTGATCCCTTTTCACTCCCACCCCCGTGCAACACACACGTATGCATGCATGCACGCACACACACACACACACACACACATCTACATTCACACATACACACAGACAATTGATTTCTCATCTCTTTGTGCTGACGGGGAATTAAATTACATGCAGACGAGAACTGCAGGCGGATGGATTCATGCTCAGGTAGAGAAGAGCTGAAAGACTCTTTAAAAGAAAACCTTATCTCCGAGGTTCAGACAAGCTGGGTCTGCACAAAAGCAACTGAGGCTGCCCCAGGGCAGCGAGTCTCCAGCCTGAGTCGCCTGCGGAAGGGAAGATGAGGTTGCAGCTCAGCGCAGTTGGGAGACTTCATAGGTACAGAAATTCAGACTTGAAAGGGGCCTTAAAGCTCACCTCCTCCTGATATTTGAAGGATGAGGATGAAATGCAGCCGAGTCTTGGAATCAGACAGATGTGGCTCCTAGCCCCAGCTGTAGCATGATTTGCCAAATTCGCCTCTGTAAGCCATTTCATCATCTGTGGAACAAAATTAAGAATCTCTATGCTGCAGGGATCTTCGAGGTCTATTCTGGTCCCCAATACCAGGCTTGTACCCCTGAAAGACCTGCTCCCTCTGCCTGCACAATAGGGGGTCCTTTGCCAACTACAGTTGGCTCATTCTTTCTGAAAAACAACTCAAATTTCTGGATTTTTAAATTGTACTAATGTTGTAAAGAATACATTTGAGGCTTCCGGCCTCTGTGATGTGAGGAGCAGAGCTGTGTACTCTCCCTCTCTCCACTGCCCACTGCCATGCCCTGAGATCCAGACACCAGCCTCACATGGACTGATCCCCGAATCTCCAAAAAACTATAGCTTCCGGATCTTCACCCATCCCTAATCCCACCCGTGGGTCCAGGGCAAACCCATAATCTGTCACGCAAGCCCTTGTGGAAGAAGTAGCATACCATCTGCTACAGCCAAAGATGGCCACCTGCCCGCCACCCTACTGGCCAGAGGAGGAAATCCCTTGCTGCAAAGAAATTCCCTGCAGAGCCTGTGAGCACCATTTTCATCTACTGCCCATTCTATTACAAATTCTCTCTTGATCTTCAAAAGAAAATAATATATTTTAACATGTTTATTTTCATACATAAATATAAATAAGTCATTGAATAAATAAATTGGGAGAAATGGGCAGCTCGTCATTACAGAAGAATACCAACTAATAAATGTACAATGAATGATGGAAATAGAAAATAACCAGTAGGCCAACAACATCATATAATTGTTGCAAGCGAGATATTTAGTCAACACAAACAGGGAAACAGTAACTGAATAGTGAATAGCCCTGGCAGACACATTTACCAAGAGACTGCCATTAACATCACAGGTAATAAGACAGATCAACAGGCCGGGCGTGGTGGCGCACGCTTGTAATCCCAGTACTTTGGGAGGCGGAGACCGGAGGATCCGGGTTCGCGGCCAGCCTCAGCTCTCTCTCTCTCTCTCGCTCTCTCTCTCTCTCTCTCTCTCTCTCCTTAGTGAGGCCCTCCACAACTTCGTGAGACCCGGTTTCAAAATAAAGTATAAAAAATAGGGCCGGGGGTGTAGCGCGGAGGTAGAATGCCCCTGGGTTCAATCCCCAGTACCGAAAAACAAAGACAGATCAAGATCAGTGAGATGTTGCCCTAAGAAGGGCACAACATCACTTCTGTGGTATTCTTGCCAAGAAGGCAAAATTTCAATCTAATTGTGAGAAAACACCTGACAAACACAAATTGAGGGTCATTCTACAAAATAACTGACCCACACTCTTCAAAAGTGTCAAGGTCATGAAAGACAAAAAAAATCTAAGAAACTCTCGGAGACTAGAGAGGACTAGACAACTAAATGAAATGTGGCAAACTAGACTGGATCCTATACCAGGAAGTAAAGGCATGAGTGGAAAAACTGGTGACATTCAAATAATGTCTATAGACTAGTTGGTATACTATGACATCAGTGCTAATTTTATATTTTAGTTATAAAAAGGACCTATGGAAACAACTGGAACAATACAGAAGAGTATAAAGCAGAAGCACCCCTCCCAAAGTCCTACCTTCTACAGCTAACTAGAGTTAACAGTTTGGTGGTTTTTATATTTATATAAACAAGTATTTATATGTCTTATATGCATATACAACTATATATATATAACTATGTGTATATAGATAGTTCTATAATATGAAGGGTACTCATGCAACAATATATCTTGGACAGTTTTTCATATGTATCTGCCTCATTCTTTTTCTAATTGTATAATATTCTACTATAATGATATGTATCTATTACTTAACCAATCCAAGATTTGCCTCTGATCTTTCTCTATTATAAATAACACTTCTAATTTTAAAAAAATACTATGCATATGTGTTGCATGTATGTGTGAGAATATATATTTTTCTAAATAAGATAGAGTCTTAGAAGGAGAGTGGTTGAGTCAAAACAAAGAAAAATTTAAAATTTGATTATGTTTCCACCAACTATAAATGAAGCTATTTCCCCATATCCTAAAAATTTAATAAATATTGCCAGGCGTGGTGGCACATGCTTGTAATCCCAGTACTTTGGGAGGCGGAGACCGGAGGATCTGGGTTCGTGGCCAGCCTCAGCTCTCTCTCTCTCTCCCTCCCTGTCTCTCTCTCTCTCTCTCTCTCTCTCTCTCTCTCTCTCTCTACTTAGGTCCTCCGCAACTTCGTGAGACCCGGTTTCAAAAAATAAAGTATAAAAAATAGGGCTGGGGGTGTAGCGTGGAGGTAGAACTCCCCTGAGTTCAATCCCTGGTACTGCAAAAAAAAATAATAAATATTATCAGCATTTTAAGTTTTTGCAGTAAAGTGGGAAAAACATGAATTATTGATTCTTTGGCCTATCTGAATGTCACTCCAAGGACTCTGCCTATACTGCAAAAGAACTGTGGGTTCCTTGAGTGAATTTTAGTCTCTCCACTTGCTAGCCAAGTTTCTTGAGCTCTCTGGTAGCATCCAGTCTCCAGGATGGCCCCCGATGATCTGGTCTACCAGTATACCTGGCCTGTGGAATTCCCTCCCACATTGCATCAGGACTAGTCTGTGTGATACACAGAAGTGATGGCCTGTACGTGATGGCTTCTGAGTCTGGGTCATAAAAAGGAATGTGGCTTCCCCTCGTTCTCCCTCGGATCGCTAGTGGTGGAAGCCAACCATGTTAAACTGACACTCAGGCCCCCTACAGAGGCTTTGTCAATTCTGCATGACAAACCGAAGCCTCCTGCCAACAGCCATGTGAGGGAACCATCTTGAAAGCAGATTATCCAGCCCCAGTCAAGCCTCCAGATGACTGCGGCCCAAACCAATGTCTTAACTAAACCTCATGAGAGCCACGAGGTCAGAACCACCCAGCTAAGCCACCCCAAGACTTCTGACATTTGAAAACTGCACGGGATGATAGATGCTCATCATTTGAAGCTACTAAGTGTGGTGGTAGTTTATTACATAGCAATAGATAAGCAATATATTCTCTGAGCTCTCTTCGTCTCTAAGATAGGAATGGTAAGAAGAGCACCCACTCCTTAGGGAGGAAATGGATGAAGCGCCTGTCACCTGCCTGGCCCAGGAGCACTAGTGTCTTTCCCTCTCTCCTAGGGAGGGCCTGTGATGGGCGGGTAGGCCTGGCTGAACAGAGGGAACATTCTGAGTGTGATGCCTTTGACCTTTTCATTTAAAATACATGTCAAATTAGCTTCTAATTCATTTACGGACACATTATTCTGGGACTCAAGCAGGGAATGAACTTTGTTGCAATGTGTTTCCTGCCCTTTTATGTGATGAAATTACAAACACAAACAGTCCTGGTGTTCTGGTCTTCTGAGAGCTGCCAAACCCCTCTCTGGGGGCTCAGGGGCTGGCTGCGGGGGACCCTGGCCAGGGAAAAGGAGGGAGAGGTGCATTAGTGTATATGCCATGACAGGAAGCCACACCTTGGTTTCCAAGCAATGTAAACACATATCCAAAAATAAATGACTCCTTCTTTCTCAGCTAATGGGTGTCCCCAGTGTATGCACTGAGCCCGGCAGTGGTGAGGGTGAGCAGAGGAAAAACAGGAGCCATGAAAGCCCCAAGCAGGCTGGTCCCCTGTGAATACTGAGGCCATAGGACCAGCTGACCACTCCTTTTCCCTTGAGCAGCCCACTCTCTGCCAGGCCAGAACAGCTTGGGCATTCTCACTGGAACATATACCTGAAAGCCCAGGCATGGCTCGGGCTTCCCACACATAGGTCAGATTCCTCGCAACTACTCAGCGCTGCTCTCCACACTGCCATCTCATGGCCCCTTTCAGCAACTGCAGCATTCCCACAGAACAGCCAGCCTCGATGGGATGGAGATGTGTCTCTACCTGTTACCAACCCCTTTGCTGCATCATCTCAAGGCACGGGTAGCAATGGCAGGGCGCTTGCAGGAGCAAGCAAGCGACTACATCTCAATCCAGAAACAGAGAGGGTGGGAGGGGCTACACTTGCTCCGTCTATAAACATCCTCTCAAAAGAACTCAAGGGAACACATCCCCACTGACCCAAGGGCCTCCTCGAGGCCCCACCTCCCGAAGGTTCCATAAGCTGTCATAGCACCACCCTGTGGACCAAGCCTTTGACCACAGTGGTCTCATGGGGGACTCTCAAACCATAGCACTAGCACTGCCCTTCACATTTTATCATTTTGTTTCATGCGTGTTTCACCTGCGTGAAACAAAAATAAACCAACTCAAGTCAACCTAACACTTATTTGGGGGAGGGGGAACATCCCAATTAGAAATGGAAAGAAACATTCTCATCAGAGGAACCGGAACCTGTGATGGCTTTGGAGTCTGGGGTCTAAGATTCTGGCTCTCACTCAACAGTGAGCGATGGCGGGTGATGGTCTTCCCCTCCCAAGCCCCAATTTCTTTCACTAAAGCACAGGAAGACAAAGGAGCATACCAAAGTGCTTGCAAAGAGTAAATGATAGAATCAGGACCTAAGTCAAGATCAACCAGCAACCCTAGCTGCAGAAGACCTGACCCCTATTTCCCCTGACCTGGGAGTTGGCGATGGAGGAGCTTCCAGTAGAAGTGGTCTGTGCAACCAACACCGAAGCTAGAGGGCATGTCCCAGAGAAAAGCTGGATAAGGTCAAGTCAGGTGTCAAGTAACTGGCTGAAGTTTGGGATGAAAACAGTGTGGAGCCAGAATGAGAGTAAAGGGGATGGGGGGACCTAAAACTGGGGAATCAAGAGAAGGGCTGGAGCCTGGAGGAATTCTGGGGGAAGCTGGATTGAGACTAGCTGCTGTTTACAGCACAGGCTGGCTTGGGGAGCTACCCTTTCTACTCTGCACAGAGCATGCCAACTTTCAGCAAACCCTGCCAGTCCCTGTGCTCAGGAGGCCATGGGACCCAGAAGGCAAGGAAAACTCCCCTCTGGCTGCAAAGCCTTCCTTCATTCACTCCTTGATCTAATATTTTTTAGTTAACCCTACAGAGGCCTTTTGTTGGACACTGGAACACTGGACCAGTTGCAGTCAGCTTAGATGCCACACAGCAAGGAAGGCAAGAGAAAAAGAAGCGCCGGGCTGTTGGGGCTGTGGCGACACCCAGCTAGGGACTTCCTGAGCTCCTGGCTCAGCATCTTCCCAGGAACAAACCAGCATGCAGATCTGTGATGTGGAACAGAGCAGCAGGCGCTGCCCTCGCCCTGCTGAGGCTTTTGGAGCCAAACAATGTGCTTGATTGAAAGGCTGTTTTAGAAGCTTAAATTTTTTTTAACAGTAAAGAATTAAATCAATAATGTCCCCATTTTGGCTTCTCTGTGATTATGTCTTTTGTGCCCTGTTTACTATTTAGTAACAAACGCTCTAAAAATTACAACCTACGTCATCTGTGTCAAAGGAAATCAAGGAGGGGAGAAAGTGGAGAGAGAAGTTAATGTAAGGTGAGCACGTACTACGTGCCAGGCAGCATTCTACAGACTTTATATCCACTATGTGAGGTCGTCCTCACCACAACTCCAAAAAGAAGATGTAGCTACAATCCTCCTTCTATAAATGAGGGATCATGTTCAGGGAAATGAAGAGACTTCTCTAGGGTCACACAAAAGAGAAGTGGCCAGATTGGAACTCTGTGGTCTGTTGGATTCCAAACCCATCCTTCGCCATTGCTTTCTGTTAATTTCTACCACTCAGAGCTCCCTCCTGGTAACAGGACCACGTGGTGCTGAGGACCTTCCTCCAGCAGGCAGCGCTCCTGTTTACAGGCATGGTTCATGAAGGCTCTTTCTGTCCACCTGGCCAGGCCCCTCAGGTGGTACTCTGCCTCCTACATAGCCCCAGGGACTGGAGGGGCAGCCCAGCTTTTCTGCCTGCAGAAGATTAGAGAAATAGCCTGAGAAACAGGATTTTGATGTCAGGGTCACTAATTCAGGACCAGGAGTGAGGTAGCTATGACCAGGTTTAAAGCTCAGCAAAAATAAGTGATGTCCTATGACTGACCATCCAGCTGTCCAGCTTGGAGGCAGGACTCCTGGCTCCCAGATGCATCTTTAGCTGGGAGACCTTGGATGGACCAGTTTTCTTTTAGCCAGAATCTCCTTGTCAATCAAATGAGAGCAATGCCATCTCCCATAGGGGTAGGAGTGATTAAATTAGAGGTTGTTCCAAAGATTTCCTAGAATCTTTCCTGCAATGTGCCCATAGAAGGGGACAACGGTGTAATGCTCTATGATGGGCTACCAGCTGGTATAGAGAGAGCAGAAGAGGGAGGCAGCAGTCCATGTCTTGGGTGAGGGTTTCCTGAATGAAGATGCACTTTTGCTTCTTGAATCATAACTCAATTGTATGGCCAAAGACACCCAGACCTAAGGTATAATAACAACTCGCTACCTGCTCAGCAGGTTATGATGTGCAATGCACCACGCAAACACAAACATAGACACACACATGCACATGGGTACACGTATGCACACACACACACACACACACACACACACACAACCTATTTGCAGCTCACTACTCTTAGAGGCATAAAAGGACTTCATAAGCAACGAAGGTGGAGAGACAGAGACCTGGGTTGGGAGTCAGGAGCCTGGGTGCAAACTCTGGACCAGAGATAAACTACTCACCAGTGTCAACCCGTGGGTGTAGTCTCAAGTCTACTTTGAAAAGCAGGTCTGATCACCCTAGAGGCAACTTCAGGCACTGTGGCTCCCATTCTGGAAGAATTTGCAAAGAGAGTGCTGTTTTCTAAGACCTATATACAAGCTCTGTGCATGGAGAGAGGTAATCAGGCTTCTAGACCCTTGGGGAAACCTCGGGCAACTCCCTCACCCCTGTGTATTCAGCCATTCACTCAATAACATCTGGCCGGGCATGGTGGCGCACGCTTGTAATCCCAGTACTTGGAAGGCTGAGACAAGAGGATCACAGGTTCGAAGTCAGTCTCAGCAACTTAGTGAGGCTCTCAGCAACTCAGAGAGACCCTGTTTCCAAATAAAAAATAAAATAGGTCTGCGGGTGTAGCCTGGAGGTAGAAGGCACGTGGGTTCCAGCCCTAGTACTACAAAAAAAAGAACATCTGCTGAGACCACTATGTTCCACCACTGGAGACACACAGGAAACAGGTAGACCCAGGTCCTTCCTACATGGCATGAAAGCTGCTTCTTGCTTCTGTTCTCTCATCCACAGCCTGAGAATCAGATTGCCTGCTTTGCAGGACTGTGGAGAGAATTAAGAGATAATGTGTGGGGATGTGCCTCAAAAATATCCACAAATGCTCCTGGCAGGTTTATTCTCAACAACCAGAAATTGGAAACAACCCAAATGTCCACCAACAGTTAAATGATAACTGTGGTACGTCCATACAGTGGAATACTGCTCGGAAATTAAAAGAAGCAAACTGTTGATACCCACGGCATAGATGAATCTGAAAATAATAATTCTGAGTGGAGAAAAAAAGACCAAAAAAGAATACATGATGTATAATTCTATTCATATAAAAATATAGGGGGAAATGCAAACTAATCTATTATGACAGAAGATAAATCAGTGGTTAGTCAGCAATGGGGTGGAGTGAGGAGGAAAGAAGGGATTACAAAGGTCACCAGGAAACTTTTGGAGGTGATATATTGTTATGAACTGAATTACGTCACCCCAACATAAATTGAAGTTAACTCCTAGTACCTCCGCACTTGGAGAGGTAATTAAGGTAAAATGGGTCCCTAGGGTGGGCACAAATCCAATATGACCAGCATCTTTTTTTTATTGGTGCATTGTAATCATACATCTTGATGGGTTTCAGGGTGGTAGAAGTATACATGCACACATCGGTCAATTAGCCCTCCCCCAATTCCCATCCCCATTCCCTCCCCCCTTCCCTCCTTCCCATGCTCAGCATAGTAGTTGACTTTGATAAGTTTGTGTATGTACATCCTGTGCATTAGGGTGTTTCCCTCTTCCCCCCTCCCATCTCCCTCCGCTAGGTCGCCTTCTTTACTCATCTAAGGTTTTCTCTGTCTTTGTCTAGAGTCCTTCCTATGCCCTATTCTCCCTAGCTTCCACATATTAGGGAGAGCATCCAACTTTTCACTTTTTGTGAATGACTAATCTCACTAAGCATAATGTTCTCTAATTCCATCCATTTCCCTGCAAATGATGTAATTTTGTTCTTAATGGCTGCGTTAAATTCCATTGTGTACATATCCCATAGTTTTATAATCCATTCATCTGTTGATGGACATCTTGGCTGGTTCCATAATTTGGCAATTGTAAATTGTGTAGCTATAAACATAGATACACATGCATTAGTCTGGTAGTTTGGTTTCAGTCCTTTTGAGTAGATGCCTAGAAGTGGTATTGCTGGGTCATATGGTAGGTTCATTCCCATTCTTCTGAGGATCCTTCACACTGTTTTCCAAAGTGGTTGCACTAATTCGCAATCCCACCAACAGTGTATTAGAGTTTCTGCTTCTCTACATCCTCGCCAGCATTTGTTATTGTTTGTGTTTTTAATGATTGCCATTCTAATTGGGGTTAGGTGAAATCTCAGGGTAGTTTTGATTTGCATCTCTCTGATTGCTAATGATGCTGAACATTTTTTCATACATTTATTGGCCATTTGTGTTTCTTCTTTTGTGAAGTGCCTTTTAGTTCACTTGCCCACTTTTTGATTGGGTTGTTTGTATTTTTAGCAGTGAGTTTCTTGAGTTCTCTGTATATTCTAGATATTAGTCCTCTATCAGAGGAGTAGCTGGCAAAAATCTCCCATTCTGTCGGCTCTCTGTTGAGGTTCTTTTTTTTTTTTTTTTTTTTG
>PVJS01046252.1:0-10205 GCA_004027185.1 Glis glis | reverse complement strand
GGCCAGCCTCAGCTCGCTCGCTCTCTCTCTCTCTCCTTAGTGAGGCCCTCTACAACTTCGTGAGACCCGGTTCCAAAATAAGGTATAAAAAATAGGGCCGGGGGCGTAGCGTGGAGGTAGAACGCCCCCTGCGTTCAATCCCCGGTGCCGCAAAAAAAAAAAAAAAAAAGCCGGGCGTGGTGGCACATGCTTGTAATACCAGTACTTGGGAGGCTGAGACAGGAGGATCACAGGTTCGTGGCCAGCCTCAGCTACTTAGTGAGGCCCTCCACAACTTAGTGAGACCCTGTTTCAAAATAAAGAATAAAAAAAAAAATCGGACTGGGGGTGTAGCTCGGAGGTAGAATGCCCCTGGGGTTCAATCCCTAGTACCACAAAAAAATAAATAAATAAAAATAAAAATGGAGCTTGAGGATGTAGCTCAGAGGTAGAATACCCCTGGGTTCAATCCCCAGCATCACACACACACACACACACACACACACACACACACACACAAAGCCAGCCTCAGCAACTTAGCAAAGCTCTCAGCAATTTAGTGAGACTGTTTCCAAATAAAAAATAAAATAGGGCTGGGATTGTAGCTTGGAGGTAGACTGCCCCTGGGTTCAATCCCCAGCACCATACACACACATACCTTGTATAATCTTGTAAAACATATATATATAATCTTGGACTCTAGGTACTATTAAATATGGTACTTCAGTTTTAGAGTAAAAACAGCATCAAGACTCCCTTCACTGTAGCCCTGTCTCAGGTCACTGGTGAGGTTCTAATGTGTTTGCTACTCCTGTGGCCAACACCTCCTGAGTGTGTAGCTGCATCACTAGATACCAGGTCCTGCTGCAGGCCGTCCAGTGGCCGAGCACAGGCTGAAGCTGCTCCTGGAAAGCAGCCTGCGAGACCAAATGGCAGGGTTTCGTACCTCGGGTCCATTCCTTGCATCACAATCTCATCCTGCTTGCACTCCATCATGTCGTTTGTAAACATGGCGTGGAAGTACGGGATCGAGGCTGCTAGGACGATCCGGTGAGCACTGAATTTGTGGTCCCCAATCTGTGGGCAGAGTAAAACACAGTCAGATATTAAGGATCGCAAACATAAAAGCCCAATCTGGCCGGGTGTGGTGGCGCACGCCTGTAATCCCAGTACTTGGGAGGCTGAGACAGGAAGATCGCAGTTTCAAGAACAGCCTCAGCAAGTAGCGAGACCTCTCATCAACCTAGCAAGACCCTGTTTCAAAATAAAAAATAAAATAGGGCTGGGGGTGTGGCTCAGAGATAGAATGCCTGGTCCTTCCAAAGCTTACTCCTCTGCTCACTGCCCACTGCAACAACCCTGAAGGCATTCCAGGGCCTGACAGCCAAGGCTTATCACGGAGACCCTGAAGTGTTTTAAATCCGATATCCTCAGTTCCAGTGGAAGAATGTAAGCAATGTGTTTCAATGAGGGGTGAAACGGCTAAAAACACAGGCTCGAATGCTTCCTCTGGTACGCTGTGCTTACATGGCAGTCTCCACTGCACCCTCTCAACTTCTCCACCGACGCAAACACCTGACCCCTTCAACGTTGTAGCCCAACCTGTTGTACTTGCAGGCAGATGAACAAACGAACTGTGTGTTCCTCAAGAAAAGCCAATCCACAGTGACAGGAAGAAATGAGGAGAAATGAGGCCAGACGAGAACAGGGGCTGTGAGGGGATGGACAGAGGCGCATCCTGGGCTCGGAAGCTGGGGCGCCTGGCTGCCATGCAGGCTGTGCCGACCCCAGGCAGCCCAGAGCTCCTCTGGGGAAATGGCCCAGCAGCACCCAGCAGGACTCACTGGAGCAGGGCTGCCACAGGTGGTGCTCTGCATGGCCCAAGGGGACAGTGGCCAACTCCTTCTCCAATATGTATCAAAGGCTCACTGACACCCGCCTGAGGAAGTCTAAAGTGTCTTCCAACGATCTGCCAAAAGGCTATGCCCGTCAATAAGTCTCGCCATTTATAGCTCAAGCTACATAAACATTTCCACTTAGGAACTCTGCCTTCTCCAATAAGAGCCAACAGCCCTCTCCCCATCCCATACCACTGAGAAGCCAGGTGGCTCGGGCCTGACCTCATCTCTGCATCACATTTACCAGGCTTCCCGGCTCAGTCCCATCACCACGTCCCTTCATGAACTGCCGGGTTATTATCTGTAATCAGTCCTTGGAGATCTCACACACAATCTTCCAAATGCCAAGGGACCCTTATCAGTCAAACTTGATCAGTTTTTCATATAATCTAGACACTAACCTACTACCAATGCTGGGGACACTGAAGGAGTACATGCTTTGGGGGTTTTGTCACCGTTTTTAAAGTCACAGTAATACATGCACTTATTTCTTAAAGTTGTTCTAAAAGACTTAGAATGAAAACCCACAATCTCTTTCTCCGAGCCTGGCTCCCAAGAGCAACCCTTTTCTTCTAGGATTTATCTCTACCCTTCTAAATAATTTGCCTATATGTTACTTCTTTTTATTTGCAGTACTGGGGATTGAGCCCAGAGGCATTCTACCTCCGAGCTACACCCCCAGCCCTATTTTTTATTCTTTATTTTGAAACAGGGTCTCACTAAGTTGCATAGGGTCTCACTAAGTAGCTGAGGCTGGCCGCGAACCTGTGATCCTCCTGTCTCAGCCTCTCAGGTACTGGGATTACAAGCATGAGTCACCATGCCCGGCTATATGTTATTTCTTGAATTTTCCCTTGGAGCAAACCCGTGACCTGTCTCCGGGTTTGCCCTCCTGTGGTCCTCTCCCACAACACCAGCGGAATACAGCAGAAGCTGTCTTCAAGGCAAGGTCATACAAGGCAATGGAGATGCTCTATTCTCTGCTGAGCTGCTCACCCTGGGGGAAGCCAAGCAGAGGTCCGCATGAAAAGCAGCGGAGCCCCCTCTGAGGCCTGATGGGCTTGGAAGACCTCTGGCCCAGCCGAGCCTTCAGGTGCCTGGAGCCCTGGCTGACATCTGGACTGAACCTCACAAGACCTCTATGTGGTTTCCAAGTTCCTGACCCACAGAAACTGTGAGGCAATAAATCCTTGTCTTCAGTCACTAAGTTTTGGGGCAATTTGTTGTTTACCAAAAGATAACCATTACATTAGTAGTTTAATTCCTATTCTGGAAAATTAGAATTTTGACCCAACACCCTCTTCATTTACTACCCCACAAACTCTTCCCATCTCTCCAAGGTAATTAGGTCAAACTTTGGTTAAATTTATATCAAGAACTGTACTACTGGGTCTACATGAATATTCCTTGCAGACCAGCCACGCTGCACACCATGATTACCTCTTCCCGGAGTCTGTTCAGTTGGGAACTTGGCCGGCTGTTGCTTCTTGAGACATCTCTATTGGAACCCTCTCCTGGGGAGTCCCCTCTCCGAGCCTGTACTGCAGCCCTGCTTCCTTGGACCCCACTTGGTCCTCCTCGTTGTTCATTCACTTATTTGGAAGACAGTGTCTTCTAGCAGGGGGTACGTGGACAATATTCTGAAAGTATCTTTACTACCCTTAAACTCGGAATATAGTCTAGCTGGCTAAAAAATCCTAAATTGTGAATATTTTTTTCCTTTCAGAATTTTGAAAGCGGACTGTTTGTTGCTTTTGAGAAATCTGATGCCATTCTGAATACTAACCTATGTGACTGTTCTTCCTAGAAGCTTTTAAAACTTTCTCTTTATTCTTAGAGTTCTTAAATTTCATAGTGCTGAGCAGGGCATGGTGGCACACACCTGTAATGTAATCCTAGTACTTGGGAGGCTGAGACAGGAGGATCTCAAATTTGAGGCCCGCCTCAGCAACTTAGTGAGACCCTGTCTCAACATAAAAAATGAAAAGGGCTGGGGGGGTGGAGCTCAATCCCCAGTGCCACCCCCCCAACACACAATTCAAACCGCTGTACCAATCTATAGACATGATTTCACTTCTAGAAAAACCGCGTCACATCACCACATCACTTCTTGGATAACTTCCTCCCCTCTAGTGTCTCTGTTTTCTCTTCCCAAACTTCTATTAGCCAGGTGTTGGACCTCTTGGGATAACCCTTTAATTTTCTTATCTGTTCTCCCCTGCTTTCTATCTCTTTCATTATCTAGTATTATCTAGGAACTTCTTTATCTTTCAATCTTTCTGTGCTGTAGTTTTTTTTTTATTATTATTATTGGCTATATTTTTAACTTCCAAGAGGTCTTTCTTGTTTCTGAAGGCTCCTTCTTTTTTTTAATCTTTTTTTTTTTGGTAGTGGTGGTACTGAGGATTGAACCCTAGGGTGTTCTACCTCTGAGCTACATCCCCAGTCCTATTTTATTATTTTTATTTTGAAACAGGGTCTCATTAGGTTGATGAGAGTCTCACTACTTGCTGAAGCTGTCCTCGAACCTGCAATCCTCCTTGTCTCAGCCTCCCAAGTACTGGGATTACAAGCGTGTTCCACCATACCTGGCTTTTGTTTTTATTTTGAAACAGGGTCTCGCTAAGTTGCTTGACAGCCTCACTAAATTGCTGAGGCCAGCCATCCTCCTATCTCAGCCTCCCAAGTACAGGGATTACAGGCATGTGCCACCACGCCCAGCTAAATTTTTTACTTTGAAACAGGGTCTCCTTAAGCTGCTTAGGGTCTCACTAAGTTGCTGGGACTGGCTTTGAACTTGCAATCCTGTTTCAGCCTCCTAAGTTCTAGGGGTATAGGCATGTGCCACCATGCCTGGCTTCTTTTTATTTTTATTTTGAGACAGTCTCTCCCTAAGGTGCCCAGGCTGGCCTTAAACTAGTTTGTGATTCTGCTGTCTCAGCCCCCCTCCCCCAAGTAGCTAGGATTGCAGGCATGTGACACCACACCCAGCAAGAAATTTTTAAAATTAAGAATAAAAAACCCTACACATGTGATTAAACTATAAAGAATTATATACATATAAAATAAATATATATACACATATACATAAGTATTTAAAAAAAGTGGAAATAAGAGTAAGATTGGTGGATTTCATCGATATAAACATTCCGTTGTGATAGTGTACTTTCAGTTCCTCTGACACAAGGGTTTTGTAAGATAGCAACTGGGAGAAATGGGTGAAAGGGACATAAAGTTTCCTTGTATTATTTTGTGGTGTGTGTGTGTGTGTGTGTGTGTGTGTGTGTTACTGGGTATTGAACTCAGGGGCATTCTACCTCCAAGCTACACCCCCAGCCCTATTTTTTATTCTCTATTTTGAAACAGGGTCTAAGTTGTGGAGGGCCTCACTAAGTAGCTGAGGCTGGCTGTGAACCTGTGAGCCTCTGGTCTCAGCCTCCCAAGTAGTGGGATTAAGTGGGATTACAAGTGTGCGCCACCATGCCCGGCTAATATCTAGAATTATATAGTCCCACACGAAGGTTACTTTTTCCATTAATCAGCAATTACACACTGTTACTTCAAATCTTCCCTCTTTCCCATCCCTAAGGCAGCAAAGAATATGAACTTATACAACAGAAATTAGAAAAAAATCATCAATAAGAAACATATAACTGGTCAGCCAGAAAACTTCAGGCCATTGGGCATACATCCCTGCCTTTAAACACACTTTGTTACATACCCATCTCTAAAGCAGCGCTTCTTATAATTATAATGCATCATCAGAGGAATAAAACAAGACAGTAAATTTCAAGTATTTCAAAGAATCAGGTTCAGCTGGGCATTGTGACACCTGCCTATAATCTCAATACTTGGGAGGCTGAGATAGGAGGATCACAGGTTCGAGGATAGCCTCAGCAATATAGCAAGACTCTCAGCAACCTCATGAGACCCTGTTTCAAAAATGAAAAATAAAATATGGCTGGAAGTGTAGCTTGGAGGTAGAATGCTACTGGGTTTGATCCCCGGTACCACACACACACAGAAAGAATAAGGTTCGAAGTTCAAGATAAAGAAAGAAATGAATCTATGCTGTACATGAAGCACTCTTAGTTGACAGAGCTAAACTCATGAGCACACTAGGAAGCTGTGAGGCTATATCAGATCTCGTGCATATGACACACACCTAGCGCCCGCATCCACACTAGCACCTACCCAGCACACACACCAGTGCCAGCCGCTCAACCAAGCGGGATGGTCTGCAATGAACAGTGTCTACAAAACAAATCAGGGGTAGTCATGGGACTTTCTCAGTACATACAACACCTGTCTTTGGTTCTAAGAAAAACCAATTTTAACTGGACAGCCTAAACCACTCCTGCTAAAGCCACAGCAGAGACGATACTTTATAAATGCTGGCGGGGATGCTAAAGAACTGGGTCGCTCATTATGTTAGGGCTTTCCAGAAAAACAGAACATGTATAGAGGAAGAGGCAGAGGGAGAAATTTATTTTGAGGAATTGGCTCATGAGATTGTGGGGATTAGCAAATCTAAAATCTGTAGTGAGCTGGCAGGCTGGGGATTTAGATAAGATTTGATGTACAGCCTTGAGTCTGAAATAGAAACAGCAGGTTTCTCTCTAGCAATCTCCCCGGCCCCCTCCCATACTGGGAACAGAACCCTAGGCAAGCACTCTACCACTGAGCCACACCCCAGACCAAATTTTACTTGGATGTGTGTGCATGCATGTGTGTGTAACTGGGGATGAACCCAGGGCCACATGGGTTCCTCCCCAGTACCACACACACACACACACACATGCTGAGCTGGTGAGCTGGTGAGCTGCTGCTCTGCCACTGAGCTATATCCCCAGCCCTCTCATAATCTTTTTTTTTTTTTTTTTTGCGGTACTAGGGATTGAACCCAAGGGCATTCTACCTTCAAGCTACAACCTCGGCCCTATTTTTTATGCTTTATTTTGAAACCAGGTCTCACGAAGTTGCAGAGGGCCTGACCAAGTAGCTGAGACTGGCCGCAAACCCAGATCCTCCGGTCTCCGCCTCCCAAGTACTGGGATTACAAGCGTGCGCCACCACGCCTGGCCTCTCATAATCTTGAGGCAGATCCCTTCTTCAGGAAACCTCAGTTTTTGCTCTTAATATTATAAACGGATTAAATGAATCCCACCCAAATTATGTAGGGTATTAGGCTTTATTCGAAGTCTACTAATAAAAATGTTAATCACATCTAAAAATATCTTCACAGCAATATCTAGGCTGGTGTTCAACTAAACGATGGGGCACCACAGTCTATCCAAGCAGACACATAAAATTAATCAGCGCACTCACCCACGGCAGTGGGAATGTAGGTGCAGATGCTATGGAAAACAGTTTGGCAATTTTTTCTCAAACTAAAAATATACCTCCCATGTGGTACAGCAGTTGCATTCATGGACATTTATCCCAGAGAAACGAAAACCTACATTCATGCAAAATCCTGTACATGAATGTCCACAGCATCTTCATCTGTTTTTTTGTTTGTTTGTGTTTGTGCTACTGGGGGTTGAACCCAGAGGCATTCTACCTCCAAGCTACATCCCCAGCTCTTTTTATTTTTTGCTTTGAAACAGGGTCCTGCCAGGTTCCTGAGAGTCTCACTAAGTTGCTGAGGCTGCCCTCAGACCTGCCATCCTCCTATGTAAGTCTCCCAAGTACTGGGATTACAGGCGCGTGCCATGATACCCAGCTAGGTCCCTACTTTTTACGAGTCAGATCCAAACTCTATACTGGCCTTAATCTCCCTCATCCAACTTTACACCCCATCATGCCTTTCTTCTAAGCTGTCAGCAATCCCCCCTGCCTCGATCCTTATCCCCTATTTTTCATCCCAATGACTTATCCCTCATCCTTGAAGATTCAGCCCAAACACCCCCTCTGTCTGAGGGGACTTCCTGACTTCCACGCAGTCTCAGCCCTCCCCTTCGCTGCACTCGGAGCCAGCCTCTCCTGGGGCATACATTATATTGTCCCAAATGAACTTCCCTCCATCTGGGCTGAACATTCTTCCCCCAGAAAGGCTGACCCTAGCTTTTACACAGCGCCTCGTGCACAAGCACACTTAATGAACCCAGGAGCTCCGTCCTGCAGCTGAGATGCTGAGTAGCAGCTGAATTTGCCTCTTCTTCTTCTTTTCTAAGGAACAGGGGATTGAACCCAGGAACATTATACTTCTGGGCTACACTCCAGCTCTTTCTTTTTTTTTTTTTTTGGTACTGGGGATTGAACCCAGGGGCCCTCTACCCCCAAGCTACACCCCAAGTCCTATTTTATTTTTATTTTGAAACGGGGTCTCACTAGGTTGATGAGTCTCACTACTTGCTGAGGCTGTCCTTGAACCTGTGATCCTCCTGTCTCAGCCTCCCAAGTACTGGGATTACAGGTGTGCGCCACCACGCCCAGCTTACCTCCTCTTTTTAACTGCTGACCTAGTAGCTCAGGATTGGTGGAGCTGTCAAGGCCAGAGTTCAAAGACGGCAAAGCACAGGGAATTTTACTCTCCAACCTCATCTGACATTTGCTGGCTGAAGTAAAAGGCTCAAGAAAAAACAGGTAAGGCTTAGGGCCAACGTGTGGAGGGCTCACTGCCCAGGAGGACAGTGTAGCCCTGAGGAAATGGACAAGCCCCGCTAGCTGCCTCGTCCAGGTAGGTTTCTGATGAGGTGGCATGTAAGGACAGGGCAGGGAGAGCATGTGGCATCCTTTCATCTTAAATGCCCAGGTCCCACCTAGCAGCCCAGAATATAGGCAGAGGTTCGCTCCTCCATCCCTCCAAACCCTGTGGGTTAGGAAACTGATGGCAGGCATGATAAAATGTGGTACAGTCTGAGGCTTCAAGAACACTCTAAGAGCAGGGTGTGGTGGAGCACGCTTGTAATCCCACTACTTGGGAGGCTGAGACTGGAGGATCCAGGTTCACGGACAACCTCAGCTACTTAGTGAGGCCCTCCGCAACTTAGCGAGACCCTATTTCAAAATAAAGAATAAAAAATAGGGCTGGGAGTGTAGCTCAGAGGTAGAATGCCCCTGGGTTCAATCCCCAGTACCACAAAAAAAAAAGAAAAAAGAAAAAAGAGAGAGCATTCTAAGCATGCCATCTGTACCCTCTGCTACTGGAACGTTGGCCCTTCTGCTTTAGGGGGCCCCAGTGGGTAGCGACTGGTGAAGGGGGGAGAGAGGAAGTGGCTGACCAGTTGATACTAAAAAAAGCCCTGTGGCTGCTAGTCCCACATAAAGAGCTGGTTAAGACGTTCAGTTCAGGTCTGTTCCCACCCCTATCCAGCAAGGTAGAATAGGCAGAGAGAGGAAAGCAGGACAGAGTTCAGGAACCACTGAGCATCCAATCATATCAACAAGTGACCAGTCCAGACTCCTCATGTGAGAATTCAAGGTCACAGTCTGCACCCAACCCGCCTCTCCAATCTCACCTTCCACCTTGCTCCTCTGTGTCTTTCTTACTCAGAAACTGGCCACTTTCCTGCCTGAGCAGACCCTCCCCTAGCCTGGAATGCCTCTTCCCACCACGTCTGTCTGTTGAGGGCCTTCTTTCCCCAAGGTACTAATCAAACACATCCTCTCCACAGAACAGTCGCAAACCCTCCGAACTGTGACCAACTGCCACCCCTCTGTGTAGGGCCCAAGGCCTGGTGATGGTGATGCCTGTGGTTACAGAAGGCGTCACACTGTGCTT
Source organism: Glis glis (assembly GCA_004027185.1). Lineage (NCBI taxonomy): Eukaryota > Metazoa > Chordata > Mammalia > Rodentia > Gliridae > Glis > Glis glis. The sequence goes on along the minus strand of PVJS01046252.1, from coordinate 602 downwards.
GTCTCGTTATTAAGTGATGAAGACACACCATCCCACTAATCATAGACAAGAGACAGAGACTGAGTGCTGTTCATGCAGAGCACCTCGTGCCCCCAGCGTGGCACCACGCAGAGTTGAATGTGCTTCTACAGTATGTTGTCCAAGCACAGCGCCGCAGGCACACACTCTCAAGCATCTGAGACGGGCCAAGTACATTGCTAGACGGCAGAGGCTTCACATGCTCCAGCTCGTCCTCGCTGTGTTTAGCAAGGGGAGAGGGCAGCCACACAGCACTAGGCAAGGCCCCCAGCCTCCGTGGGCACTGGAGGCAAGAATCAGCAGATTCGAATCCTGGCGACTCGGGAGGCTGAGGCAGGAAGTTCCAGGCCAACCTGGCAATCTAGCAAGACCCTGTCTCAAAACAAAAAATAAAAGGGGCTGGGGTGTAGTTCAGTGGTAGAGCAGCCCTGGGTTCAAATACCTAGTACTGAAAAAAAAAAATCACCAGATTTTGTTCAGGAGGTCTGAGGTGGGGCCTGAAATTTTGCATTTCTTTTCTTTTTTTTTTTTTGGTACTGGGGATTGAACCCAGGGGCATTCTACCTCTGAACTCCAATCCCAGT
>PVJS01046251.1:0-15895 GCA_004027185.1 Glis glis | reverse complement strand
TATCGCTTAGCATGATGTTCTCTAGTTCTCTCCATTTCCCTGCAAATGATGTGATTTTGTTCTTCTTTGTGGCTGCGTAAAATTCCATTGTGTACATATCCCATAGTTTTGTGATCCATTCATCTGTTGATGGACACCTTGGCTGGTTCCAAAGTTTGGCAATTGTGAATTGTGCAGCTATAAACATAGATACACATGCCCAAAAGCAAGCTTCATAATTTGCTGGGAGAAAACTAAAAGCACTCTCATTCAGATCAGGTACAAGACTAAGATGTCTGTTATCGTCACTAACATTTAGCATGGTTTCAGATGTACTGGTGCATGTAAAAAGAAAAGAGAAAGAAATGAGGTACATACGTTAAAACTGAAAGCATTAAAAATAATCATTATTTGAAAATGATATAACTTTGGAAAATCCAAATGAATCGATTTTTGCAAAACCATAAAAGAATTCAATATATATAATCTATATGTCTGTTATGCCAGTACCATGCTATTTTTATTACTATAGCTTTGTAGCACCGTATGAAGTCAGGTATTTTGATACCTCCAGCATGGTTTTTGTTGCTAAGAATTGCTTTGTTGATTGTGGGTCTTTTGTTTTTCTGTAAATTACAGAAACAAACCCTCACACCTGTAGCAACCTGATCTTCGACAAAGGGACCAAAAACAGATGCTAGAGAAAATACATCCTTTTCAATAAATCATGCTGAGAAAACTTGTTAACTATATGTAGAAAGATGAAACTAAACCTCAACCTCTTATCTTGCACAAGAGTCAACTCAAGATTGATAAAGGATCTAGAAACTAGACCAGAGACATTGCAACTACTAGCAGAGGGTATAAAACCAACTCTCTAACTCATAGGCACCAGAAGAGACTTCCTCAATAAGATCCCAAAAGCCCAGGAAATAAAAATCAACAATGGGACTGTATCCGATTAAAAAGACCCTGTGTAGCAAAGGAAACTATCAAGAACCTAAAGAGAGAGCCTACAGAATGGAAGAACATCTTCACCAGCTATCTCTCTGACAGAAGATTATTATCTAGAATAAAGAGCTAAAAAAACTCAACACTAAGCCGGGCGTGGTGGCACATGCTTGTAATCCCAGTACTTGGGAGGCTGAGAGAGGAGAATCCAGGTTCGCGGCCAGCCTCACCTACTTAGTGAGGCCCTCCACAACTTAGTGAGACCCTGTTTCAAAATAAAGAATAAAAGACAGGGCTGGGGGTGTAGCTCGGAGGTAGAATGCCCCTGGGTTCAACACTAAAAAATCAAAGAACCCAATTTAAAAATGTGCTATGGATCTGAATACACTTCTCAAAAGAAGAAATGCAAATGACCAATAAATATATGAAAAAATGTTCAACATCACTAGCAATCAGGGAAATGCAAATCAAAATTACACTGAAATTCCATCTAACCCTAGTTAGAATGGCAATCATTAAGAATACAAACAACAATAAATGCTGGTGAAGATGTGGTGAAATAGGAACTCTTATACAATGTTGGTGGGATTGCAAATTAGAACAGCTGCTGTGGAGATCAGTATGGAGGCTCCTTAAAAGACTGGGAACAGAGCCACCTTATAACCAGCCATATCACTTTTGCAGATCTTCCCAAAAGCACTGAAATCAAATTACTATAAAAACACATGCATTTCCATGTTTATAGCAGCTCAATTCACAACAGCCAAACTATGAAACCAGGCTAGGTGTCCATCAACAGATGAATGGATTATGAAATTATGGTGTATATACACACAGTGGAATTCTACTCAGCCATAAACACACACACACACACACACACACGTCATCTGCAGGAAAATGGGTGGAACTCGAGAATAGTATGCTTAGTGAGATTAGCCAGTTACAGAAAGTGAAAGGCCTATGTTTTCACTCATATGTGGAAGCTAGAGAGAAACTGAGAAATAAAAAAACCTCAGATAAATGAGGGGAGACACTGGTGAATGTGGGAGCGGGAGCCGGGGAGAGAGGAGGAATAGGGAGGAGAAAGGGAAGATCTGATGATAGACACTGTTTGTAAAAGAAAACCTAGAAATAAAGCTAATAAATGTACAAGATCTATGTGAAGGACACATTACAACATTCCTGAGGAAGACAAAACTTGAAATCATGGAAAACATACTACATTCTTGCCAATTCTCCCCATATTGAGATATTCTACATACTGCATCAAATCCCAGTAAAAAACACAACAGAAAGAATTGAAGGAGGGGCTAAGATTCTAAAACTTCACATGGAAAGAGAAAGAACTAAAAATAGCTAGGACATTACTGAAAAAAATATGAAGTACTAAGGAAGGAATCTATTATTAATATGTATAAACAAGACTAAAATTAAAACAGAGGTACTTAATACAAAGACAGATCAATAGAAGTAACCATGTAAAATCAAACTTTTTAACTATGTCATAAATACTGAAGTGTTAAAATACTCACTTTATAAATACAAAAAAAGGTCTGATTACACAGGTGGATACACAGAATTAAAAGCCAAACAGGAAAAAATATTTGGCACTCACAGCAAACTAAGAGTTCATTTTTAAATTGGGAGGGAATTTCCACAAGTCAATAAAAACTACATATATGAAAAGATAAAACACAGATAAGGAAATACAAAAGGTCTTAAGTACATAAAAATATGTCCACCCTTACTTATAATGAAAAAATGCAACTACACTGACAGATGTTTTCCCATCTATCAGACTGGCAAAAGTCTGATAAAACACTCTGTACACAAGTACATAGGGGAAACGGTACACTCATACATGATGGTGAAAAAAACTGGTACCATCTCTCTAAAGCTACTTGAAAAATGCATCAAAATTTTATAAAAGCATATCCTTTCACCCAGCAATTCTATTTCAAATTTATCCTAGAAATATACTTCATACATATTATAAGCTCAATATATACAACCTTTGTTTTACAGCATTATTTTATGTAAAAGAAATTTGAGCAAACTACATGTTCACGAGCAGAAACTTTGCTAAATAAATTGTAAGATATCTATACAGTGCCATCAGTAACAATAAGAAAGCCCTTGGAAGGAGTTCCAAAATACATGAACCAAAAAAGAAAAACAAAAAAGGAAAGGAAAGGAACAAGCAGCCAGGCGTGGTGGCACAGGCTTGTAATCCCAGTACTAGAGAGGCTGAGACAGGAAGATCACAGGTTCGTGGCCAGCCTCAGCTACTTAGTGAGGCTCTCTGCAACTTAGTGAGACCCTGTTTCAAAATAAAGAATAAAAAATAGGGCTGGGGGTGGAGCTCAGAGGTATAATGCCTCTGGGTTCAATCCCCAGTACCGCAAAAAAAAAAAAAAAGAAAGGAACAAGCAGTAGGGAAAGGTAAAATTTGTATCTGGAAAATAGGTCTGAAAAAATATAAGAAAAGGGGTAATTTGAATAAAAAATATGTATTTGCTTATATGTGTGTAGACTGCTTCTGAAAGAATACCTAAAGCTAAGAGGAGCCAGGCATCTATAATCCCAGCTACTGAAGAGGCTGAGACAAGAGAATCACAAGTTCGAGGCCAGCCTGGGCAATTTTAACAAGACCCTGCTTCAAAATTAGAAGGGCTGGAGATGCAATTCAGTGGTAGAGTGCTTTCCTACCATGCACAAGGCCCTAGGTTTTGAGGCCCAGTCCCACAAAAAGAAAAGAAACAAGAGGAGATGAGCAGTGAGGGGTGGGAGAGAAGGAGAATATAAATACCTCTAAAAATTTAAAACAATAAATTAGCATACAGTAACAAGATACAGTCAACCAATATTTAAAGTGGTCAAATTTTTACAATTACTTATAGAAAGCAAATGAAAACCAAACTAATATAAACTGCAAATATGGGACATGATCCTCTGCAAATAAAATAAAGGCTGAAGCACCAGGTGTGGTGGCCGCACTCCTGTAATCCCAGTACTTGGGAAGCTGAGACAGGAGGATCGAAGGTTCAAAGACAGCCTCAGCAACTTAGTAAGACCCTGTTTCCAAATAAAAAATAAAATAGGGCTGGGGACGTAACTTAGAGATAGAAGGCCTCTGGGTTCCATCCCCAGTACCACAAAAAAAAAAAAAAAGAAAGGCTGAATTTGAAGTATACCACAAGGAGTTTTCTCTCTTGGTTATTGACAGAGGTTAAAAATAAAGTGGAGCCAGGCGTGGTGGCACACGCTCGTAATCCCAGTACTTTGGGAGGCGAAGACCGGAGGATCCGGGTTTGCGGCCAGCCTCAGCTCTCTCTCTGTCTCTCTCTGTCTCTCTCTCTGTCTCTCTGTCTCTCTCTCTCTCCTTAGTGAGGCTTCCGCAACTTCGTGAGACCCGGTTTCAAGATAAAGTATAAAAAATAGGGCCGGGGGCGTAGCGCGTGGGTTCAATCCCCAGTCCGCAAAAAATAAATAAATAAATAAAATAAAATAAAGTGGAGCCAGGTGTGGTGACGCACGCTTGTAATCCCAGTACTTGGGAGGCTGAGACAGGAGGATTGCAGGTTTGCAGCCAGCCTCAGCTACTTAGTGAGGCCCTCCGCAACTTAGTGAGACCCTGTTTCAAAATAAAGAATAAAAAATAGGGCTGGGGGGTGTAGCTTGGAGGTAAAATGCCCCTGGGTTCAATCCCCAGTACCGCAAAAAATAAAACTGAATATTCAGAACAATTTTAACAATCTACTTACAGCAACAACTATTTCAATTACTCATTGCAAAAGTGTAAACCAGGAAATGAGAAATATTCTAAGAGCATTTAGGCACCACTTGGCAGTAGGAATGAGGAGGTATGTCAGAAGCGGACCACAGGCTCAGAATACCTGCACCTTACCTTCTTCTGAAGAACATTAACCTTGCGCTCCTTCACATCCAGCATGTCCTTGAGGTCATGGATCTCTCCAGCCTGGGTCCCCTTCTCCTCAGCCATATCCTGAATTTGTTTTGTCTTCTTATTCAGCATGGTTTCCTTCTCTTCCAAACGCAACCGGAGAGCATCCACCTAAAAATGGGTGCGTTTATAAGCAATTAATTGAAAAGAAGGAAATAAAATTCCATTCAAACAGATGTGTCATAAAGTGGTTGTAAAAAGTTGAGTTTTGCTACTTCTGTATAATCTATGTTTCTCAAACTTTATATGCATCAGAACCACCTACTGTTTAAATTAGATTAGATTCAGCAGGGTAGGGATTAAAAATTAGTGTATCTAACAAGTTCCCAAGTGATATTACATTACTTTAGAAAATCTAGAGTTAGAAAGAAAACCAAAAGCATCACTAAGTATAGCACTAGTCACCAGATAATAGAATCTAGCCATAGTCCATGATGCTTTCAGGACAGACAATCCCAGATGTACTTGGCTATACATACAAGGCAAAAAAAAAGATCTATTTTCAGACACCAACACTAACCAGCTCAAGTCTGATGTCTAGATACCTTTATCCCTGAAGTTTAACAGCTTTTATTAGATATAACTTTAATAAGAAATCTAATGATAATAGTATTTTTAAATCCATTCAGAGCAAATTTCCTTAAGGTTTTAGCACCACATGCATTTTCACATACCAATTTTTTTTGTCTTCTTTTTTCTTTTTTTTTCTTTGCTTTTCTACCAAGGGTTAATAATTCAACAAGTGGTTGTACATTTGATTATAGTAAAAGAGAGAGGTAGATTTCCTTCATACAAGACAGAGCTATTCAAAGATTCACAGAAAATGAGAGTCATACTTACAAACCATACATGGAATTTTAAATTTTCTAAAAGCTACACTGTGAAGTAATAAAAGATAAAATCTTAACATATTTTATTTAAAATAATATTTCTACAATATTATCATTTCAAACACATAACCCATGTTAAAAACTATTAATGGGGGATCTTATATCCTTTTTTTCATATAAAGTCTTCAACACACAATGTATCTTTTACTTTTACATCACATCTCAATTTGGGCTAGCTGTATTTCAAGTGCTTAATAGCTGGTGGCTACCACACTGGACAACCCAAGTGTAAGGGATCAAGTATATTTCTGTAAAACATCTCTCATCCTTCACTTATCCTATTTTACTCTTCTTGTCTGACTGTGGAATAACCCAGGAAGAAACAACAGGTAATATGAGTGATGACTGACATTTAGAATACATCAAAGCCCTCAGGAAGATCAAATGTTTTATCGAAACTACAAGGTATCTGAGATCCAGTACTGTGTGTGTAACTGTTACTTACTGCTCAATAAGTATTATGTAAAATTTCTTAGGAGATGGGTCTCATTTGAGACTACTACAGTTAAAGTCACTAAGTACTTAAAAATTGTGTTGGACTATGCTGGAAAGAAAAAACATGCACATAAACCATACCTCACTGCTCTACTAAACTACATTCTACCAACAGCTTCTATGCTACCAGTCTCACCAAGCCAGAAATTGGGAAAGAAATCTTTCTAGGTCTCATTTATAATTCTTCACCACAAGTTCTACCATGGCCTTTCAATAAACTCTTTCACCTATAATCTACCTCTACTTTACTTTGACAAATGATATACAGTTAACCTTATTACAGTCTAGAAGGATTCACCTAAGACTTTATAACTCTGAAAATGTTTTTTCTGTATCTTCTACACCTTCTGAATCTACTCTTTGTCCACAGCACAACCTCTCATCTATCACCCCTAACATTTTGTCATTCATCTCTATCTGGTTTTACTTTTTCTCCCTACCCAGCCCAAGTAATCAGTACAAACACATCTCCTTTTTCTTTTTTTAATTCGTATTTATTTCATTTTTTTAACCTCTCTATTGAAAAGTTTCCTTCATTCTACTCCCAGACTTCTGAATCTTCCTGCATGTAGTCATGTGTATGCTTATCAGCCATATATACAGTAAATTAAAAATTCTCACAGTTCTATCCTCAGGCACTGTATTTTCTTCCTTTACATTCTCCCTGTGGAAAATTCCACACTCTTCTATGGCATCTTGGGAAACTAGAACTTAGAGAAGTAATAGAGCAGGGATTTAAGGTTAACTGTCTCCAAGACCTACACTTAACCACTGCCCCTAAAACCCACAGTATGATATCCCAGGCCCTCCATGATGTGATGGTCCATCCTACCACTGCCTTATCTTTCCATATACCTCCTCATCTCATTTCTATTAACTCCCTGCTCTTACACCACAGCCATTCTCTGAAGAAAAAAAAAATGCAAGGCCTTCATATCTTCCTTGTCATTATTCACATCTTGTCTTGTACTTATGATGTCCTTAACAAAGTTCCACATTAAAAAAAATCCTGGCTGCCGTGGGAAGATGGCACTGGAGGTCGCCAACACAGAAGACAGGCAGCTTTCCAACTCAGATTCTGACATGCCGGTCGCACCCAGCAACAGGCCACTGCAGGGGCCGAAAGTTCTGGATGGGGACAGTGCTGTGAGGACCTTCCAGAGTACTGCAACAGCATGTGCACCAGTGTCACATTATCGGACTATTAAGAGTGCAGATTCGAGTGAAGAGAGTTTTTCCGATTCAGATGATGACAACCCTCTTTGGAAACGCAAGTGACAGAAAAGTCTTAACCTCCTCCCAAACCAGAGCCTTTTCAGTTTGGCTAGGGCAGTCAGAAGCCGCCTGTTACCGCAGGAAGAAGGCTGACAACATCCGGGGCGCTATGCTGCGGAGCATCAAGAGGCACAGCCACCGAGCTCCGTATCTGAGAATGGAGGGCTCCACTGACAAAAGCACACAGTCTGAGACCTACAATTATCTGCTTGCTAAGAAACTTAAGAGGGAATCTAAGAGTACAAAAAAGAATTAGACAAAGGGCTGGATGAATATATGCATGGTGACAAGGAAATGGAGTCAAAGGAAGAGGAAAATGGGCAAGGTCATCTCAAATGGAAATGACCTGTCAAAGACAGAGTAGGGGACAAATTTGAAATGAATTATAAGGGCTGATATGAGATCACAGAGGAAGATTCTCAAGAGAAAGTAGCTGATGAAATTTCTTTCTGGTTACAGGAACCAAAGAAGGATCTGATAGCCCAAGTAGCGAAGATACTTGGGAACAAAAAAGGCAATTGAACTTCTCCTGAAAACTGCTGAAGTTGAGCAAAATGGTGGCCTTTTTATAATGAATGGTAGTAGAAGAACACCAGGTGGAGTTTTTTTAATCTCCTGAAAAACACTCCTAGCATCAGCAATGAACAAATTAAGGACATTTTCTACATTGAAAATCAAAAGGAATATGAAAATAAAAAAGCTGCTAGGAAAAGGAGGACACAAATACTGGGTAAAAAGATGAAACAAGCTATTAAAAGTCTGAATTTTCGTCGGGTGTGGTAGCGCACGCTTGTAATCCCAGTACTTGGGAGGCGGAGACCAGAGGATCTGGGTTCGCAGCCAGCCTCAGCTACTTAGTGAGGCCCTCCACAACTTAGTGAGACTTGGTTTCAAAATAAAGTATAAAAAATAGGGCTGGGGGTGTAGCTCGGAGGTAAAACACCCCTGGGTTCAATCCCCGGTACCGCAAAAAAAAAAAAAGTTGAATTTTCAAGATGATGATACATCACAAGAAACTTTTGCAAGTGACACAAATGAGGCCCTGGCCTCCCTCAAAGAGTCCCAGGAGGGACACGGAGAAACCAAGCTGGATGCGGAGGAAGCCACTGTGATCGATCATTCTCACAGCCTGGACGTCTTTTAAGTACATTTTGGACATTTTGAGGAATAAGCCTTTTAAAGTAAAATTGTAACAAACCATTTCTACTTAAGATTGTTTTGTTTTACTTTGCACTGACATAAACATGAGAATCCAGAGAACAAAGAACTATTTCTTGTTTTAAATAAAAATTAATATATGTGGGGAGATGAATGCGATTGGTAGGAACATTTAAAGATGGCTCATGTCTGACACAATACTTTAAGTATATAGCACAGGATTTAATTTCTCAGTCTGTTGCATGTGCTAATTATTATGAGTACTGCTAGTGATAATCAGTTTTGCACAGGTCATTATAACACACCACTCAAAACTTTGTTTTGAGCTGGGTGTGGTGGCGCACGCTTGTAATCCCAGTACTTGGGAGGCTGAGACAGGAGTATCGCAGGTTCATGTCCAGCCTCAGCTACTTAGTGAGGCCCTCCGCAACTTAGTGAGACCCTGTTTCAAAATAAAGAATAAAAAATAGGGCTGGGGGTGTAGCTCAGAGGTAGAATGTCCCTAGGTTCAATCCCCAGTACTTCCAAAAAATAAAAGTTTGTTTTGTTTTTTTATCTTTGTGGTGAATTATGCTTTGGTTTCAAAACATTTCATTAAAATAATCCACATGGGACACACAAATTAAACTGTTACAAATGCATCCAAATTTGGTTTTTCTGTGTTTGTAAGAACTTTAAAGCAATTTAAAGAATAAGCACTAAAAACAATTTATACTAAAGGTTCTTCCCACTTACTTGTTTGTCCAGAAGCAAATAAATGTCAGAAACTTTTCAAAGAAAAAAAAATCCTGCCTATTGAACACATCTTTCAAGGTACTCTTCCATGCTACCATTCTAAAAACTATTTTCCAACCCCCAAGAGGCAACTACTATCTCCCTCCTGTTCCTATAGTACTTTATTATAGAATTTGCATATATCTATCTTATCATATAGAACTTCTCACACTTCTGTACTTATTAAGAAAAGAACTATGTTTTGCCCACCTTTTTATCATAAGTTAACCTATATCATTTAAAACACCTAACACAGCCAGGCGTGGTGGCGCACGCTTGTAATCCCAGTACTTTGGGAGGCGGAGACCGGAGGATCCGGGTTCGCGGCCAGCCTCAGCTCTCTCTCTCTCTCTCTCTCTCTCTCTCTCTCTCTCTCTCTACTTAGTGAGGCCCTCTGCAACTTCGTGAGACCCGGTTTCAAAATAACGTATAAAAAAAAATAGGGCTGGGGGTGTAGCGCAGAGGTAGAACGCCCCTGGGTTCAATCCCTGGTACCGCAAAAATAAATAAATAAATAAATAAATAAATAAATAAATAAATAAATAAACAAACACCTAACACTGTGAAGATGCTAATATCACACCTATTTTATTTTAATTTATTTTATTTTTGGCACTGGGGATTGAACCCAGGGGCATTCTACTTCTGAGCTATACCCCCAGTCCTATTTTTTATTCTTTATTTTGAAACAGGGTCTCACTAAGTTATGGAGGGCCTCACTAAGTAGCTGAGGCTGGTTGCAAACCTGCAATCCTCCTGTCTCAGCCTCCCAAGTACTGGGATTACAAGCGTGCACCACCTCACCTGGCTGACCCCTATTTTAAATATAATAAAATTGGGATTCAGGGAGTTCAATAATTTACACCATATTAGAGAACTGGCAAGTAAAAAGATTGGAACTCACAGCTTAGCTATGACTCCAAAAGTTATGACCTTTTAACCATATACCTAAGGATATCAACATAAAAGGAACATAAAAGAGGTATATACAGGAATAGATAGCTTCCCTCTGAACGACATCTCAAAGGAGTCAGGAAAGACCGCTGAAAGAAATAATGTCTGAATGGGTTGCTGAATGATGAACAGGACATTACTAGATATTAAAAAGAAGGCAGGGAGAAAGACATACAGACTCTAGGGAGAGGAAATAGAATATTTACAATATACGAACATGAAAACAGCATGGTATGTTTGTAAATTCACTTGGTATTGCCTAGCATGAAGTAAAAGAAGAAAGACAAGAGACAAGCCTAAAAAGATAGTACATCATAAATGCCTTCTCAAATAAGATGCTTGAATTTTATTCTGTTTGCAAATGGAAGTCAGTGAAGGTTTTTAATCAGGAGAAAGTTATGGTCTTATTTGTGTTTCAGAAACATTATACTAAGTTGGTCATTGAGGACATAAAGATAACTAATATTCAGATTGTCTTTTGCAGAAAGTAACAATCTAATGAAAAAGATAGTAACATAAAGAGAACACATAAGTCTATTACAGGAAGTGCTATAACAAAGGTATAGAGAGTGTTTTCTCCAAGTACAAAATAACTTAGCTTGCAAGTCTGCCACAGTTTGCTGGAGATGCGTTGAACAAAGAAAGAAGGATGAGCAGAAGACAGCTGATAAGGAAGATGATGGGAAAAATCATCTGAGTGAAGCTACTGTAAATAATAAAGATTACAAAGGATGTTAACTTCCCAGGCAGCTATGCACAGAATTGCTACAGCATAGAATAGGTGGGAAGTTATGTGAAGGGAGGCTAAAAACAAGGTCCTAGTCATGGAAAGCCATTGGGGGCATATCTAGCAGCTTTATTATTTTATTTATTTATTTATTTATTTATTTATTTATTTATTTTTGTAGTACTGGGGATTGAACCCAGGGGCATTCTACCTCTGAGCTACACCCCCAACCCTATTTTATTTTTTTTTATTTTGAAATAGGGTCTCACTAAGTTGTGGAGGGCCTCACTAAGTAGCTGAGGCTGGCTGCAAACCTGCGATCCTCCTGTCTCAGCCTCCCAAGTACTGGGATTACAAGCGTGTGCCACCACGCCTGGCTTTAGCACTTTTAATTTACTGGTTGAATATAAGGAATAAAAGAGAAAAGTCAAAGAAGAGTTTCCAGGTTTCTGGTGAAGATGACTAAATGAGTTTTACCCTTTGGAAGAGAGCAAGAACCTTAATTTGTATTGAATATTTGCCACGAAATTTATCTTAAAAAACTTCCTGATAATACCTGAAATCCCTGGTGATGTTCTAAGTTTACCTGATAATGAAATACCTGACCAAGACCTGAGTATACCATCTAATAGCGCCAGAATGGTTTGCTCATGAAAGAAGTTATGCCTGTTCTTCTACTTAGTATTTTTCTAATTTTTGTGACCTAGTAGTGGACAGGTTTTAAAGAAACCTCAGATGACACAAAAAACAAGACCTCGGGGTAACACAAGGTAAGACTGGAACAGAAGCAAACTTTCACGCACCCAATGGGCAAAGGCTCTGCTCCTTGATGGTCCTCAAGCCTCTCAGTGCTCTGAACACCCCTACGGCACTCGTTCTCAAAGCCTTTCATTTCAGGACTCCTTGACGTTTCTCAAAATTACTGAAGAACCCAGCTTTTGTTTACAATATTCAAATTAGGTCTAGCTTTAAATATTAATTAAAAATAATAAGTCCATTATGCAAGTAAAAACAACATATCCTATGAAAAAAAAAGACTCAATATATTTTCCCAAAAGTATGGTAAGAACATGATTGGTTTAAATTTTTGCAAATCTCTTTAATGCCTGGCTTACTAGTGTGTGTGTGGAGGGGGGGGATTAGTCTAAGACTAAATAAAAGTTTTGTGCCATCTAACAAAGCCTAAAAAAAAAAACCAAAAAAACACCTAAGCCAAGCACAGGGCACATACCTGTATTCCCAGTGCTTGGGGAGGCTGAGACAGGAGGCTCACAGGTTTGGAGCCAGCTTCAGCAATTTAGTGAGGCCCTCAGCAATTTAATGGGACCCTGTTACAAATTAAAAAATAAAATAGGGCTGGGGGTATAGATCAAAAGGAAGGGAAGAAGGGAGGAAGGGAGGAAGGGAGGGAAGGAGGGAAGGAAAAGGAAAGGAAGGCAGACCCAAAAGAACTGAACTACTTCCAAATAATTTCTGTAACTTATCCACATCACAAAATAAAGTTTAAGTTACCTGACATACAAAGAAGCAGGAACATACAACCCATAATTAGAAGAAAAATCATTCAATGAATACTGATTTAGAAATAAAATAGATGATGTCACTTACACATGGAATCTAAAAGTTAAACTCACAGAACCAGAAAGAAGAATGGTGGTTACCAAGGGATGAAGGTAGGAACAGGGAGAGGAATGGGGAGAGTCAATTATAAGGCACAAATTTCAGTTACAAGGATGAAAAGGTTCTGGGGAGATGTTTGTCCTCTGAGCTACACCAACAGCTCTGTTTTAGTTTTTATTTTGAAACAGGGTCTAAGTTGTGGAGTACCTCGCTAACTTGCTGAGGCTGGCCAAGAAACTGCAATCCTCCTGTCTCAAGCCTCCCAAGTACTGGGATTACAGGTGTGCACCATCATGCCTGGCTTTAAATGTTCTTGACACAAGGGAAAAAAGGTAATTATGTGAAGTGATGTATGCATTTACCTTGATTACAGTCACTGTTTCATAGTATACACATTTATCAAAGCATCACATTGTATACCTGAAATATGCAAAATTTTATTTGTGGATTACATCACAATAAAGATGGGGAAGCTAAAAGAAGGACTGAAAAATACAAAGTTGTCTAGACATAAAAATATTTAAAATGCCCAAACCAACAAAAGATGAAAAAATATACTGTTTAAAGTAAAAATGCAGTGCATGAGAGTAATGATAGATAAAACATTATAGAAGAAAATTTTAGTGAATTTGAAAACATAACAGCTATCCACAATGAAAAGTAAAAAGAATAAAACAGACTAACTCCACAAAATATCAAGACTTATTATAAAACTATTAAAAAATAAGAGCAAACCAGGGACAAGCATGCAATCCCAGTACTTGGGAGGCTGAGACAGGAGGATTGCAGGTTTGAGGCCAGCCTCAGCAGTGTAATGAGACCCTCAGCAATTTAGCAAAACCCTGCTTGAAAAGAAAAAGAGCTGGCGGGTATGGTGGTGCACACCTGTAATCCCAATATTTGGAAGGCTGAGACAGGAGGGTTGCAGGTTCAAGACCAGTCTCAATAACTGAGTGAGACTCTGTTTCAAAATAAAACTAAGCCAGGCATGGTGGTGCACACCTGTAATCCCAGTACTTAGGAGACTGAGACAGGAGGATCACAGGTTTGAAGCCTGCCTCAAGCAATTTAGTGAGTTTCTTAGCAACTTAGTGAGAGCTGGTTTCCAAATAAAAATAAAATAGTGCTGGTAGTATAACTCAGAGGGAGCCCCTAGGTTCAATCTCCACCACCAAAAAATAAAATAAAAGGGGCTGGAGGAGTAGCTCAGAGGTAGAATGCCCCCGGGTTCAATCTCTAGTTCCAAAAAGAAAACAAAACAAAATAAAAAGGGTTGGGGTGCAACTCAGTAGTTCAAGGTCCCTGGGTTCAATTCCCAGTACCAAATTAATTTATTAGTTATTAGAGCACAGTATTATATAAATGAATCATTGCAACAGAGCCCAGAAATTAATCCACACCCATAGAAAAAAATTAAAAACCTAATACATTCAATACTTATTTCTAATGTCACATCATTTAGTAAAAAGATAAGCCATAGATGAGGAAAAACATTTAAAAATAAAAAATTTGATTAAAAAAACAAAATGTGAGCCAGGTGTGGTGGCACACGCTTGTAATCCTAGTACTTGGAAGGCTGAGACAGAAGGATCACAGGTTTACAGCCAGCCTAAGCTACTTAGTGAGGCCCTCTGCAACTTAGTGAGACCCTGTTTCAAAATAAAGAATAAAAAATAGGGCTGGGGGTGTAGCTCGGAGATAGAATGCCCATGGGTTCCATTCCTGGTATCACACACACACACACACACAAAAAGTGTACCCATCACATATAGAGTTCTTAAGACTCAAGAAATCAAACTTTTTCTAACTTGCAAAAGGTATAAACAGGCACTTAACTATAGAAGATAAATGGATAAGCTAGGCGTGGTGGCCCCCACACCTATAATTACATTACTTGGGAGGCTGAGACAGGAGGATCGCAGGTTCCTCACCAGCCTCACTCAGCAACTTAGTGAGGCCCTCCACAACTTAGTGAGACCCTGATTCAAAATAAAAAATAAAATAGGGCTGGGAGTATAGCTCAGAGGTAGAATGCCCCTGGGTTCAATCCCCTGTACCACCAAAAAAAAAAAAGGATGGCAAGTGAACACATGAAAAGAGCACATGAGACACATGTCCCCTGCCAACAATTGACCATAACGTAGAAAATCAAACTATATTTTGGCAAAATTAACAACTTCTTTGTTAAACCCTCTGGAAGTTCCTTATAAAGTTAGGCATATGTACACTTAACATATGATCCAATCATTTCACTCTTAGAGAGTGAAACTTAAACATAAGTGTTCAGAGCAGCTTTATTTAAAATGGAAATAATTTGGCCAGGCGTGGTGGCAAACACTTATAACCCCAGTACTTGGAAGGCAGCCTCAGCAACTTAGTGAGGCCCTCCACAACTTAGTGAGACCCTATTTCAAAATAAAAAAGAGTAAAATAGGGCTGGTGGTGTAGCTTGGAGGTAGAATGCCTCTGGGTTCAATCCCTAGTTCCACAAAAATAAATAAATTAATTAATTAATTAAATGGAAATAATTCGAACATCCATCAACAGGTGAACAGATAACCAAAGTATGATATATCTATACCATTCAAGAATAAAAATGAATGAATTGCCAGGAGTGGTGGCACACACTTGTAATCCCAGTACTTGGAACTCTGAGATAGGAGGATCACAAGTTTGAGGCCAGCCTCAGCAACTTAGTTAGACCCTGTTCAAAATAAAAACTAAAAAGGGCTGGGGTATAGCTCAGATGTAGAATGCCCCCGGGTTCAATCCCTAGAAGGGGGGAGGGGAAGGGAGAAGGAGAGAAGAGGGGAGAAAGAGAAGAGGGGGGAAAGGAAGAGGGAGGAGAGAGAAAGAATTGATTGATTCATATCTACTACAATATGGATAAATCTCAAAATGAAATACTGATACATGCTACAACATAGATTACTTATAGAGTAATTGATAATAATGGTGAGGGGAAAAAACTAAACAAAAAAGAGAATATAGTATATAATTTCATATATGTGGACTTATTAATAAATTATTGACTTATTAATAATTAATAATTATGGAGAGGGAAAGTAGTTAAACAAAAAAGAGAATATACTATATGACACACAGTAC
>PVJS01046250.1:0-15899 GCA_004027185.1 Glis glis | reverse complement strand
CCGGGCGTGGTGGCGCATGCTTGTAATCCCAGTACTTTGGGAGGCGGAGACCGGAGGATCCGGGTTCGCGGCCAGCCTCAGTGCGAATGCGCGATCTCTCTTTCTCCTCTCTCCTCTCTCTCTCTCTCTCTCTACCTAGTGAGGCCTTCTGCAACTTCGTGAGACCCGGTTTCAAAATAAAGCATAAAAAAATAGGGCCAGGGGTGTAGCGCGGAGGTAGAACGCCCCTGGGTTCAATCCCCAGTACCGCAAAAAAAAAAAAAAAAAGAAATCCATTTTAAAACAGTATTTACATGATGCAATTTAAAGCCCTAATCTATGAATCTGGTGAAAAAAGTTATTGTCTAATTTAAAGATGGAAACTATTCTTAAAATATCAATGTAAATAATCTTAAAAGAACAACCAGTTTCATTTTCAGGAATGTTTCAGTTTCAAACACTGTACTCAAAATAGCTATTAGTTCATATACAATGACAAAGACAGTGAGGTTGTTTCAGACAATGCACCAAGTTGCCTATAATTCAGTGTTTCCACATCCTAGATCTAAACCAGAGTCAAACAATACAAGGTAGTATTTCCTGCACTAACCGCTACCAAGACAAACTATGTGCTTGTTTTCTGTCAGTGACAGAAACCAAATAGGTCATACCAACATGACCAAAGGCCAAGACAGCTGGTATCCAAAACCCATGGATTCTTTAGTGCTTCCTCTATAACAGTCTACCAACATCTGCACTACCATGAATAGCCTAGGGTCTATACTACAAACCTCATTACAATTTAGTTCTAACTTAAGCAAAAGTTGCAGACAATGTTGCCTAAATACTCTTAATAGCAAACCTTTTAATACGACCATCCTTCTCACCTCAAGTAAAACTGCCTAAGTGTGTGGTAAATAACTAAAGATGGATTTGATTCACAACTGATGACTGCCTTCTCTATAGTCACCAAAGATTCCTTACTTTATATATACATATATAAAAAAATCGATATATATATATCGCTATTCAATATTATAATTATTTTTACTTTTTAGTATCCTGCATTCTCAAATTCCATACAGAAAAAAGGGTATAATTTTTCTCCAATTTGTTATGGAATACTTACTCTCCTTTGTATCCTACATGCTCACTGACTTATTTATTAGTTCCAAAGTAATTAACTTTCACAAATTATTCATAATTTCACCAAAATAGTGTCTGATCACAAGTAACAAAAACTAAAAACCTCCAAATTTAAAATGTATTCCTCAAATTTTAAAATTGGCCCCTATTATTTAAGTCTTTACCTCTTTTAGATATAATTAGAAAAGCAACTTAAAAATCCTAAAATAGTTAGCTGTTCCTTTTTTCCTAATATACTCATATAATGCCCGATTTTCCTGGTCAATGAAAGTGCATTAAGATAGAGTTATTTTATTTGACCTATATCCCCAGCCCTTTTCATTATTTTTGAGACAGGGTCTCACTAAATTGCCCAGGCTGTCCTGGAACTTGCTATCCTCCTATCTAAGCCTTCTGAGTTGCTGGGATTACAGGCCTGCACCAGCACTCCCAGTAAGCAAGTTATTTTAAATGGATATGCTGAGTACTCAGCTAAAGGCCAACTGGCTTAACATTACAGATATTTCTTTATCAATCTTGAGATTTATACAAGGAAATGAATAAAAATGAAATTAACCTGTTTGGTATTACTTGTCCAGAATAAGTTGTGTGGGATGCAATTTTATTGCAATTCCATAGTATCATGGTAGATAACCACAAAACTTGGGAAAGGTAAGAATGGCTACAGTAAGGTAAGAGAGCAATTTCCAGATTAAAACAGTAATAACAAAAAAAAACCTTGTAGCCTATCTTGCAAAGAAACTCTAAATGGATTAAAAATTGCCACTGATAGGATTTATTTACCCTAAAACAAACCTAAGAATTAATTCAAGTCTCTATTAAACTGTTTAAACACAATCTTTAAACAGATTGACAAAACATCTCTCTAAACCGACAATCTCCAAAAGAACACTATTATTGCAATGGTCTTAAATTCTACAACTTTCTGTACAGAAGGAGCTAGATGCAATGGCCAAACTCCCTTCACATAGCCTAAAAGTTACATGATTACAAAAATAAAAAAGTTTCATGTAGTCTAATCAATTCAGGATACAAAAGTCAATTAGAATTAGCAGCATAATTTTTCTAGAGATCTGTCTACAATGCCTAAAAAGTAATGTATTTCTTATATTTAATAAATTTTTTTGCTTTCTTAGGCTTAATCATTTCATCCTGAGTCTAGAAAGTAGACTAAATAGTACCTTCTGAAGTTTAAACTGGCCTTTTTACACTCTATGTTCAGAAAGCTATGCATACGCACATGCATATTCTGAAATGTTTTTCTTGAAGAAAACTTTAACACCATAAAGCTATAACTGGAACAACCTTTACTATCACTAACATTCTGATAATAGTAAACCCAAACCCTTACATCACAGTACACTATTCTTGCCAGTCAGTTATCATTCACAGAACCTTACAAGTTAGGAACTATTATTAACTCATTTTTCAGATCTGGAATATAGACCCCTTCAATACCATTCAGCCTCCAAACAAATACAAAACACCACCATGTGGGTGGGAAAAGAATAATTCAACTCCCCCTTTATATTCATGCCACTCTGACATTTGAGTATTAAAAACCTAATATGTATTTATTTCATTGAAAAATGTTTGTAAATGCCACAGAAATGTTTAAGTCGTGTAAATGCTAATAGAATAATGGGATGTGTTAAGGAAGGATTAAGTTTTTTTTTCCCTTTAGCTCCTCGGCACAAACTATTCTCTTCACAACTAATATTTATTCATCATTAGAATTGTTGATATATTAAAGCCTTATTTTATAGGCTACCAAGCTAAGCTTACTATTTCACTGATAATCTAGTTTTCAACAAAAGGTAACCACACACATTTACCTCATCATATGCTCCCACCCCTGCAAAAAAGAATGGCACTGACTGGTCAAGGCTTGAAAGTACTTTAATATAGAATGGGAATTCCTGATTCAAAAACATTTAATATGCTATCTATTTTCCTAAAACTTACTTCCTAGATTTTAGGCTTTAACTTTCACATTAATCAGCATACTCTAAATGTATACCTAAGATACATAAATAAATTCTACTCATAGTTCCTATTCATTGAATTTGAGACCACCAATAATCTATGAAAATTAGTACTTAAACCATGTGGAAAAGATAGTAATTATGCATCAACAAAAAGGTATTCTACAATGTGGTTAGTATCTCTTTACAAGAAGAAATAATATTACAATGAAAGAACGACACTATGAAAAGCATTTATTCAATTTTTTAACCTGCACAATTTCTCTAGATACATTCTTTTCTATCTTGGAAAATTAAACTCCAAGAATAAAATAAAGTTAAGCACTTAACACACATACGGCTATTTCCAGTTCAAAATCACAAATTTTCAGATAGGAAAAATTTCAAACTGCATTTACAAATTAGATAAGTAAGGCAAAGAAGAATTCCATGATTTTCTCAAGATTACCTACAGGCTGTCAACAGGGCATAAGACCACAATCCACACATCTCCTGATTCCCAAACCTTTTACTTGAAAAGAATGATTTCTAATACAGTAGAATCATTTTAAGAAAAGCAAGTATTGCTATTTAAAAAAAAGACAAAAACAACATAATTTTAACAAATTAGCAAAACATGAACCTGTACTAAAAAGAAAAAAATGGCTTGTAAGCAAAAATGTAATCCAATGGTCCAAAATTTGATAAAAGTCCCTAAAATTCTGCCTTGAAACCTCACAAATATTCAGTCATCACTAATTAAGGTGGCAACTAGGAAGTAGACTTCACCAACTACTTAAACTACTCAAACTAAGATATAAATGACAAAGTTTCTTTTTGTCCAAAGAAGTTATATTCTTATTCTATAAAAAGTTTGCCTATAGTTGGCTCCACTTAAGAATCTGGTAAATTCTTGAAAATGTCCTTTTGCTTTAAAATAGATCTCATTATTTTAACATATAATCTAAAAACTGATACCACAGTGTCAAAAACAATACCCTATCAAATTTCACTTTGTTAAAAATGTTTTGAATCTTAACATAGGTGGTAATAGTCATATTTTATAATACCAGAAGCAAAAATAACACTCACATGATGAGCATTTCCCATTTCAATCACACCAGAAATAAACACACCAATTTTATATTTTTAACCCACCCACTTTAATACTGCTCTTAAAGCTCTATATTCCTCGATTGAAATTCAATCACTGTCACTCTATCTGTAGGCTGACTACAGATGCTGATCAATACCCATTTTTAACTCATAAGTATTAATATACACTCCCATCCTAAATTGCTATAATTTGAGGTTTTCTAGAAACTGCAATTTGACATATGAATTTTCCCACTAAAATATGTTCTGTTTATCAGTTAATACATCAACAAATCATTTCCAGGTAGAAGTATAAACTACCAAAACTACAGTTTCACTCACCAAGTAATGTTTAAGCCAATGTTAAATAAATTCAATTTGATACATAACAGAATAAAACTTGTTTAGGTCATAAGAATAAATTAAAACAATAGAAAATACTGCACAAGAAGCTTTGCATGTGCTCACCTAAACATAAAACTTCAAGATCTACTACTAAACAAAAATAATGTCCTCAGAAACCTGGTGATCCAAAATGATTTTAAAGTAAATCTCAGTTAAAAAGTTAAATAAATTTAACCCACATACCCATACACCTAAATACATAGTTTAATGAATAAAAAAGGACCTTAAATGATGCCCTGCTTTCAGAAGATAGTGAGCAATATGCTGCATGAATAGAGAAACTGAATCAAAAAGTCCCAGTACTAGTAAGTCTTAACTGTCTTAGGAGTATAACATGACCATTCTGCCAAGTTGAAAACTCTGCAAGCAAGAACCACTTCCATCCAAAACAGGTGGATTTTGATAACACACTGATAAAGACAATTCTTATTGCACTTTAAATATGAGAAACAAACTAGGAATACAAATTCATGTTACTAGTATGTGAGATGAGAAATCTCTCCCTACCCCAAATTAAATTAGATCTAAATCAAAACTAGTACAAAATGATATTCCAACAAGGATTAGACATTCCCATAATTTGGCCAGATACCATCAACTGTTTCATCAAAAAAAAGCATTACCAAAAGTCTCCAAGTAAAGAAAACGCAGCAATTCTCAGTGAGTTGTGGGTTTTTAAAATAGATGCAAAGGTGAGTTTTATAAAAGGTGATGCAAAAGTAAGTTTTATAAAAACAGCCTCATCTTTAAAATAGAGTATTACCACCTCTGTGATAATTTTCTCAAATAGCAACACATGGAAATCCACTCAAGACTTCTCTCAAGTATTTATAAACATAAAAACTAATTTCAAGTATTAGCAAGTCTTGGAGTACTTCAAACTCCATTCATTTTAGCCAGGTATTGAATGAAACTGGCCTAAATCACTACTTGAAAACTAACAGACCTAAGTGTGGAAATGAATACACTGTTAAGTCTGTATTCGATTTATTAAACTCAACTACCCTTGCTTATTTCACAGTTGTAAGAAGTCATCAACAACTTACATTATATCATAAGACACACACACAAAAAAGTTAGATGTACT
Source organism: Glis glis (assembly GCA_004027185.1). Classification (NCBI taxonomy): domain Eukaryota; kingdom Metazoa; phylum Chordata; class Mammalia; order Rodentia; family Gliridae; genus Glis; species Glis glis. The sequence goes on along the minus strand of PVJS01046250.1, from coordinate 10,223 downwards.
GTATCCAAGCCATCAAAATCATGCCTGCCTTCACCTCACACAAGACATTCATTCTGTGCTAGCTGAAACTTCCTAATCATTACAGAAGGTGACATTGGTAATTATAACCATCTCAAAACAATTACAAATGTCTCATAAAATCAATACATTGCCTAAATTTCGAAGGCTTGGTGTTCCTTGGTGTGTCTGCTTTAACTACACACACATACATACAAACAATCTAAATCAGTTTAGGCAAAGAAAATGCAGTGGGAAATATATCTCCTTTAAAGGAAACTTTACAGTAACTACTTATCCATTCACAATACTAAAGAGACAGATTCACTTTGGGGAAGCAATTTTTAGAAATTACCAAAATATTCACTTAGGAAACTCACAAAATTAGGAAACAGGTATTTTCCAAGCTATTAAACAAAATATGTCCCTACACAAACAGAAAAACTTTCATTGGCCCAGTTCCATCCCACAATAAAATACGTGGATAAAAACCGACCGTCTCCAGCGCCCTCCAATAATATTTTAATTGAACAGGGGGCATACCAAGAGTATTAGCAAAATTAGGAAAAGCCTGTTAAAACTTCTGGTTTTACACTTCAGCAAATATATGTTTCGGTCAATGCAAAATGTGCCGATAGCCAACTATCATCACACATCTGAACTCCGACAAAAAACCTAGGTCTGAATTTAAGGAAAGCGAAAGAAACGGGAGAGCAAAAAAAAAAAAAAAATTGTCTTGCCAAGGTTCCGCTGCGGCTGAATAGCCTGCTTGTGAAATGCTAATGCCACTTCGGAGCAGTTAGTCACCAGCTATTGTGTAGGGCAGGAGAAAGCCGAGCCGGCCGCGCGTGCAGAGGAGCTGGCGCGCCCTCGCTCCTCGCGCCGCCCGCGCCGCTCCCGCCGCCGCCGCCGCCGCCTAGCGCGCACCCGCGCCGGCCCCTCCTCCTCCGGCCTTCCCTGCACAACACTCATGACGTATCTTTATTTCTAGCACATTAACAAAATATCGCAAATAAATTGTCCGCAGCCCCCGCGGCCCGGGGTGCGCGTCCCCCCGGCCCCTGCCCCCCGCGGCCCCCGCGCCAGCCTCCCAACCCTCCCCGTGGCCTTTGCAGCTTTCACGCTCTGGGGCCAAGTTTTTGTCTCTGTAAAAAATTGCGGGAAATTCAATTTTTATTCGACTCGGGGAAAAGTTTCTTTGCTGTGCGCCGCGAATGCCTCACCAGATTCTGGTAGGTGCGGGGATGCTCCTTCCCGGTCCAGTCGGTGCGCCGGGGCAGCAGCTGCGGGGAGAGCACGCCCCGTGAGCCCGGCCCCCGGCCGCCGCGCCGCCCCTCCCCCGCCGCCCGCGCCGGGACCCCCGCCGCGCCCCGCGCCCGCGCCCGCGCCCCCCGGCCCGCCGCCGACCCGGACAGCCGGGGCCGGGCCGGCGCCTCACCTCCTTCTCGGCCACCTCGCGGATCAGCACCTGCAACAACAAAGCGGGCGAGCTGAGCCCCGCGCCCCGGCCGCGGCCCCGCGCCGCCGCCTGCAGCCCTCCCCCACGCCCGCGAGCCCGAGCGCCGCCCGCCCGCCCGCCGCCCGCCCGGCCCGGCCCGCCCGGCCCGCGCGTACCTGGGCCGCCTGCTGACACGGGCCGTCCTCCAGGAACCGGGCGATGAGGAAGTAGAGCTCTGCGCGGGAGGAGAGAGGGACGGAGACACAGGCTGAGCGGCCGCGGCGGGGGCGGGGGCCCGCGGGCGGGTCGCCCGCTGCCGGCGGCCCCGCGCCCGACTTACCCGATCGCAGCTCCGAGAGGCCTTTCCTCTCGCAAGACATGTTTGCGGGTCACTTCGGGGCCGCGGCGGGACGCCGGCCGCCGAGGGGAAGCGGGGACGGCGCCGCCGCCTGCCCTGTAGCTGTCAGTGTGTGTTCACGAGCCGAGCCTCGGCTCCACCATTCAAGCGACGGCGGCGGAGGCGGAGGAGGAGGAGGAGGAAACAACAACTCTCGGCAGCGGCCGCGGCCGAGCCGTGCCGCCTCCGCCGCGATCCCTCCGCGCACAAAGGAGTCCCCGCCTGCGCGGCCCGGTTCGGCCCGGTCGGCGGCGCCCCCGCCCCCGGCGCCGCGAGCCGCGCCTCGACCCGCGCCCGCCGCGGCGGCCCCGCCGGCCCGCGCCCCCGAGCGGCCGGGCCGCGGCGCGTCTGTGTGCTTCGCGTCGGAGAAGATGTCGGAGCGGGCCGGGCTGGCGGCGGCGCTTTCTCCGCGGAGGCCGCTCGCGGGAGGAGGAGGAGGAGGGAGGAGGCGCCGCGCCGCCGCGCGGAGGGATCTGACGCACACCGAGCCGCAGCACAGGCTCTGTTCAGCGACGCTGGCTGGGCTGAGATGGAAGTTAGTTTCTATGTAGCAGAAATAGGAAACAAATGAAGCAAAACTGCCCAAAGAGGGGAAATGCCCCGAGCATGGGGCTCACTCTCACGCGCGCACACGGGCACACGCAGACAGCACTCCCACGCTGGCCGACTCGGCGTCGCGCTGCCCAGCCCGAGTTGAATGATAGTGTTTGGTTTCTGTCTCTTGCCATGTGCATGTGTATAAATGCTGCGGATTGGCATCGGTGTAAGTCTTGTCCTGCGTTATTTCTGCAGCCTATGCAAGTGTTGTGTAATTTATTGGAGTGCTGTATATTGAAATAGAGGTTCGGGCTGCTTTTTGTTAAGCACTTCGCGTTTTGAAAACCCGTTATTCGCTGAATCCACCTCTGCATATTTCTTTTATTACTAGCATTGCCTTAAGCGTACTTTTTTTAAAAAATGTTTTTTATAGTTAAACGGGCAAAGCGAACTCCTGATTTATACTTCAGACACTCTCTTTCCTGATTAAAAAAAGGCTAATGAAGGATTTGGGGTTACAGAACCTTAAAGCTTTTTAAAATGTTTACAGGAAGGGATAATGTAAACCTGAAAGCAAAGGGACGCTAATATTTATCTTTTACTGAACTGGAGGTAATTTCGTGACAGATCGATATCCTACCGAAGGATATTGAGGGAGTATACTACAGTTTAGCCAAGGTGATTAGTGATTAAATAATTTAAATTATCTGTGTCTCTTGCAGTCTACTTCGTCATGCTAATTAATGGCTTCTAATTTGAGGTGTAAACCATTCCTGTTTACAGTTAATCACGGAAAGACTTCTTGAAAACTGACGAAAAGAGAAAAGAATTAATCTTTCGTAGATCACTATGTAATTACCGGTTTTATATGCTAAATCATACATCTGTGTTTTGCTGATGAGGATAAAGGCCTTGTTTTTTTTAAGAAAACGAATATGGGTGAAATTAATGGAAACAATAGAAAAAGCCATTTGTTAGAAAACAAGGACACCAAGTGATATTTATCTCCAGATGATTTAAGCACTTTCCAAAAAGACTGAGAGTTCAATTCTTTTTAAGGTTTGCATTTTAAAGGGAATTAGCACAGTCATTCTTTTGTTAACACTTAACAAAAGATTCTCCTTAAAATTTTTAAATGATAAACTGTGTTTTATGGGCCTGGTTAAAAAAAAAAAAAGGTTATTTGTGAGGAAAGGACCAGCAAGCTGTGTGGTTTTCTAGGCTGCTTCCTCTAGCCTTCCAACCCTCCTAGCTCCTTCCATTCCTAGTGGGAAATACTTGCTGCAGCTGCCTTGGGCTGCACGGCAAGGCTGCACTGTGTGATGTCCTGTACTAAAACATCCAGAAATCATCAGACATGTGAGGAAGAAGAAAAAAGCCTCAACCCCTTTGGAATAATAGAATGCAAAATCGCCTTTTGCGACTCAATCTTAATATAAGAAAAATGGGAGGTTACCACGATTTGTCCTATTGCAGCCTAGTTGTCGGAATAACTGTTTTTTATTGGCATGGCTATCCTCGAATTCTGAAACATATTTGCACCTTTAAAACCATTTAACTTCATTCTATCATTTTTATAGGCAAAGTAGCCTGCTTCTAGGTGGCTTAAGCTTGAAAAGATAATTTATATACCTTTTTGAAATTGTATTTATTTCTATCACTGAAGCTATCATATCAACTTTTAAAAAGTATTGTGTTCTTCAAATAATTATGATATCTTACATCACTGTGATATTCTTCAAATAAACAGATTTTAGGAACTAAAAATTCTAGTTGGAATTTTCTGGTTTTTAAATGCGTATATGAGTTTAATTCTTACTAATTGATATTTTACCCTTGTGAAGGAAAATAAACCAAAGTATGGCATGGAATATAAAATTACTCTGGGTAAAATTTTCCATATATATCTTGTGGATGCTATGTGAACATGGAATTCTAGTATGATTATCTCATGTATGCTATTCATTTAGAAGTCATAAAATATTTTTCCTAAGTATGCTACTAGTACTTGGCTTCTTAAAAAATTTTTTAAGGAAAAATCTCCTTTCTGAATATATTTCTGTCATTTTTACTAACCTTTGACGACATTTTAGTGTCTTTTTAAAATACTTAATTTGAAAATAGTTGTAACCCTGCCTTTGAACTAATTGCTATCAGTTTGTTATAAGAAAATATAGATTTCCTGACAGAAATTAAAACTTTTCTCCTGCCAAATAAACTATTGGTTTTTAGCAATGGATGTTAAATTGAATTTTACCAAGTCCTTCACATGTAAAAAAAAAAAATACTCCATATAACCTTCAGTTTCTTTAAACATAAAACACATTTCTGAATTCTGGCATCATCAATTAACTATAGCGCTTATTAAGTCATGTATTGGGCATTGGTACACAAAAAGTCTATACATATCAAATGGGAAATCTTCAAAAATCCTATGTTTTAGTTCCCAAAGCAATGACCTTTGCAGTACTTTTCTTCAGCGAAGTCTTTTGTATAGAAGGATAGTTCAGCTTCCATCTATAACTCTTTCTGTTTGTTTGTTTTAACTTTTTCATATGCTTCAAAAATAAAATGTCAGTTTAAAGGGATCTCTGTCTTTTAAATAAGGCTAACAAAAAAAATAGTGAAAGTTTGGAAAGCCAACCATGTTTTTTATGTGATACGGTCTCTTTAAGAGAATTATAAACTTTTTTGAAATATAAAAGTTTCTGTGAAATTCATCACTTCTTTTTACTTCACATCACATGAAACAAGATAAACAAAAACTTTGTCTTCCTCTTGATAAGCTATTTTCTAATAAAGTAATCAAATTCTGCCACTTCAATCCTTTCTAGAATAAGATGGGATAATATTTATCAATAAAAATAATTCCACTACATTTATGAAATTTAGTTTGTCTCCACTATTATGGTGAATAATACATAACTTAAAAAATCTCTACAAGTATAGCTTGTTAAATTATATGTTAAATCTTATTTCTGTCTTGATATTATAAAATACAGGAATGCAAAAGTAGAAAACACCCTTCTCCGAAAAATGCCTTTAAAACTGCTCATCTGCCCCAGCAAAGAATACAGCTGTCAAAAGGGTCTTGTTTAATAAACCATGTGGCTTGCTCTCCAATATTGTATGTTTCTGTCCATGACTGTCTTTCCCTCAACACATGCATCTTTCTTCCTTCACAAAGCATAAATATTTGTCAAATTTGAAGCACATGAGTAGGTATACTACTCGGCTCCTAAGAAAGAATAGGTATAAACAACTTTAGTAAGCTACTTAACATTTTTTGTTATTTAACACTGTTTCACAATTCTTCCTTATATCTAATTGAGAAACATTTTTACCTAAATTAGAGCACATTTCCTTTCAATTTGTAACAAAAATTAGTTAGTCCCCAACAATAATGTAATCTCTTCTGTGTTTAGATGCTTTTTGTAATTCACTCAATCTTTGCTCCAAATTAAATAATCCTAGTTTAGTTTTTTATACTTAATTTGCAAAAGAAACACATCTTCATGGATTAATTTATATTTTTTCTAAATCACTTCATGAGTTTAACAGTACAATTACAAAGATTAAAGGGAAAATTTTTAGAACATATTTTCCCAAGATTTGGAGCAACACAGTGAATGAAGTAGAAAAAGCTGTTCCAGATGGCAGGAAACATAAAGGAGAAGTCTGCAGGCAAGTTCTATCATAGGATGTTGATGGACAGGGAGTAGGTTGGGCTGAAAGAACAGTAGAAGAAGAGAAGATAGGCATGCTGGGAGGATGGGGTGCAGAGGCTCTGAAAAGTTGCTGGTGATTTTTTTTTTAAATAAAGCATACTCCTATGCTTTTTAAGAGGATTTGAGAACAGGAGTTATGTAGTCTCTTTGCCTTTACATGTACTTGAATTCATAAATGTCAAGAACTCCAAAGAAGAAAAATCATTTTAGTTATGGAAAGAGAAGGAAGTAGTGAGGAATCTGTATACAGTAAAACCACTAGGAATCAAGGATACCAAGTAAACATTGTCGAGGAAGGAGGAGGGTGTAAGAGAATAAGATCTGAACTGTCAGAGTGCCCACAACTCAGACTTGGACTCATATAAGGAAAGTGCAACTCAAAATTGACAACAAAGTTAGATTTAAATGAAGTTTTAGTGAAGTTAAATTTAAACTGACTTTGTAATAAAAAATGTTCTTTCCATTTTCAGAATTCCTATAAGAAACTTGTCTAATTATACAACCTACTTTGTAAATTGCTTTTGTTTTTCTTCATGTATCTATTTACACACACACACGCACACTTGGCAAAGATCACCTCACACACACACACACACACACACACACACACACACTTGGCAAAGATCACCTAGACTGTTGCTTTATTCCTTTTGATTAGCTAAATATCACAGAGTGCGTTCTATTATACAGTTATAGAATTTAAGATAATATTGATAATATCTTTCAACTGAGAGATGTGTGCTAAAATTTAAGAAATGCTTATAATTTGATTTTGAGATTACACCTAAAAATCCTATTGCACTCATAATTTTCATTCTTGCATTCGAATGCATAAAATATAGATGTAGATGAAATGGTTATAAGGGATTTTGAAATTCTCACCAAAACTTACAAACTGACTATGCTTTATAGACAAACTAAGATAGCCTTTAAATGGGATATTGTGGTATGAATATATGTTCTACTTTCCCTCAACAGTTTTCAGAAGTAATTTCACTGGACATCATTGGGGATTATCTTTTAATATTGAGTAAGTGGCATCATATGAGAAAGGAAAAATATATTATCTTTTTGTTCTACCATCCTCATCTCTTTGATTTGCACCTGTTGTACTTTATACTTGTGTTTGTCATTCAGTGTTTTGGTTTTTTTGGTAAGTGCCTGTATAAGATTTTCATCTTTCCCTGACATTCTCACATTTTCAGTTTTTCCAAAGTGTCTGTAAAATTTTCATTCTCTTCCATCACTGAAACCTTAGTTTCTAATGGTAAACCAAATATGAGAAATAAAATATGTAATTAACTAAAAAAATTCCCATTTTATCAGTTTGGATATATCTTAAGAATTCTAAAAATAAGCCAGGCGTGGTGGCACACACTTGTAATCCCAGTACTTTGGGAGGCAGAGACCGGAGGATCCGGGTTTGTGGCCAGCCTCAGCTCTCTCTCTCCTCTCTCTCTGTGTCTCTCTCTCTCTCTCTCTCTCTCTCTCTCTCTCTCTACCTAGTGAGGTCCTCCGCAACTTCGTGAGACCCGGTTTCAAAATAAAGTATAAAAAAATAGGGCCGGGGGCGTAGCGCAGAGGTAGAACACCCCTGCATTCAATCCCCGGTACCGCAAAAAAAAAAAAAGAATTCTAAAAATACAAAGATGAATCTATTATTTGCTTCTTATAATTGAAACTATCACACATTAAAAACTGCAGCATCTCTTATTTTCAGTTGTTCTGTTATTAGACAAAAGATGAGAAACTATTTATTCAATTGGTGCCAAAAGGAGAAAAAAAACAGTCTTTCTTCTTTCCTCTACTTTTCAATAAGAAAAAACAAATGAAGTGCTAAACAGCAAGCAGTTTCTATTTGTGCAATGTATATGTTCATTTTTGTATTATTACATTTTTCTTATTTCAACATTTTCCCAAAGACAAGGTAAATGTGTCTTCTTCAGATATTAGATTTTACTGAGTTAAAGGAATTGCTGAATTTTTAAAAATTATTTTTGCATAGCCTGGTGTGATGGCGCATACCTGTAATCCCAGTGCTTGGGAGGCTGAGACAGGAGGATCATAGGTTCAAGGATAGCCTTAGCAATGTAGCGAGACTCTCAGCAACCTAGTAAGACCCTGTTTCAAAACAAAAATTAAAAAGGGCTGGGGTTGTAGCTCAGAGGTAGAATGCCCCAGGGTTCAATCCCCAGTATCACAATAAATAAATAAATAAATAAATAAATAACTTATTTTTGCATTTCTTAAACTCTATACTTTCTAGGACTTACATTGGCTCAAACCTCTCTGTGGTAAATATTGCTTAACTTTACCTCTTTAAGATATATAGATTGGGAAACTCAATATTCAGGTCCAGATCCCCTAATGCCAAATAAATAAATAAATAAATAAATAAATAAATAAATAGCAGTTTGTATTGTATACTTGATGGCAAATTTCCATGGTTTAATAGTGAAGATATCCCCCCCAATGCCTATTAACAGGCATGCTTTTATTAGAATAATAATTACAAAGGTCCTTTCCTCTTTCAAGCCCCCAATTTATTTTCTTTTTTAATTATTTTATCTTCATTTTCCATTTCCCTTTTAGAATGGTTTAATAAAACATTTTTATGTTAAAAAAATAAGAACATCTTTCACAAGTTTTTGTGACCTGTACTATTTCTACAAAGCTGTTTTTTTTAAATGAGTTGACATAGAAACCCCAAGTCAGTCACTAACATTCATCCATTGCCCCCAGATGCCATTCTTAATATGATATCTTCATTGTAACGTCCTTACTTTCTCCCTATGTGTCAGCTGAAGAACTGTCACTTGAACACTAGCTTGCAGTTTGACCCTCATTCACTTTACTACACACATGGAGATGCACAGCTGACCAGAGGCTGATCCAAGATATGACAGCTAGTCTGAGCAGCACTGTCCTATGATTGTCTCCAGGCCACACCTGGAAAACAAAGGTTTCAGTGATAGTCTGGCCAGCTGCCAGAAATAATCAATTATTAAAATCTGACTTTAGCAGCGATAACTCAATGTGTTGAATGGACTGCAAGAGATATGAGTCAATGGCTATGCATAGCATTCAAATTTAATTACACAGAATTCACATTCCTGAAATAGAAACAATTATTGTGCTTATTACATATAGACTGTGTGTGTTTTTTAATCTTATCCGAATTGCTTTTAGTACAGCATGTACAAGTTTACAAATACTAGCAGGAATATAGTCGAAATGCTTATTGGAGTAAAGGTATGAGTTTCATATTTTAAAAATTAAGAACTAATTTCTAACAAGTTTCAGTTATCTGATTGAACCTGAGGAGGTTTCAGTCAAGAAGTCCTCTAGCCATAATTATACTGAAATTTACAAATTGAAGTCAAGTTGCATTGATTCAAAAACATTGTGTAATGGGCAGGGTTTTTCCTTTTAGTTTTTTAATGTTATAAACATATATTGTTATTTCTTAAAAGCTTAAGCTTGGGCTGTGGCTATAGCTCAGTAGCAGAGCACTTGCCTGGCATGAACAAGGCCCTGGGCTCAATCCCCAGTTTCACAAAAGAAAAAAAAAGTCTAATTCTTTTTTACTAAGATATTTACACATCTCGAAATCAAGTCACCTTAACTCAGGAGCAATTATTATTATATTTTTTGTGTGTGGTACTGGGGATTGAACCCAGGGGCATTCTACCTCCAAGCTACACCCCAACCTTATTTTTTATTCTTTATTTTGAAACAGGGTCTCACTAAGTTGCGGAGGGCCTCGCTAAATAGCTGAGGCTGGCTGCCAACCCAGATCCTCCTGTCTCAGCCTCCCAAGTACTGGGATTACAAGGGTGCACCACCATGCCTGACTTACTCAGGAGCAATTTTAAAAGCTATTTATTAGCCAGGCGTGGTGGTGCATGCCTGTAATCCCAGTACTTAGGAGACTGAGACAGGAGGATCACAGGTTCGAGGTCGGCCCCAGCAACTTAGTGAGATCCTGTTTCAAAATAAAACATAAAATAGGGCTGGGGGTATAGCTCAGAGGTAGAATGCTCCTGGGTTCAATCCCTTGTCTCTCTCTCTCTCTCTCTCTCTCTCTCTCTCTCTCACACACACACACACACACACACACACATAA
>PVJS01046249.1:0-15904 GCA_004027185.1 Glis glis | reverse complement strand
CTTGTAACCCCAGTACTTTGGGAGGCGGAGACAGGAGGATCCGGGTTCGCGGCCAGCCTCAGCTCTCTCTCTCTCTCTCTCTCCCTGTCTTTCTTTCTCTCTCTCTCTACTTAGTGAGGCCCTCCGCAACCTTGTGAGACCAGTTTCAAAATAAAGTATAAAAAATAGGGCTGGGGGTGTAGCACGGAGGTAGAACGCCCCTGGGTTCAATCCCTGGTACCGCAAAAAAAAAAAAAAAAAAAAGAAATGAAATAGGACTGGAAGTGTAGCTCAGAGGTAGAGTGCCCCTGGGCTCAATCCCCAGTACCATACACACACACATATTAAAAAAAAAAAAAACTGAGGCAGAGAGGAGCAGTGCAGGGCAGTTAGGAAGACTGGTGGTTAGAGCCCAGCATGGACACAGGGTTACAGTGTGGGTAGAGCCCGTGCAGTAGAGGGCTAGGTCTTATAGGGCCTCCACTTCCTGGCAGCCTCCCCGCACCTTGCTCACTGGGCTTTAGCCCCATCCTGGCCTCTCTCCTCAGGCTATTTGCACATGTCCTGTCCTATGGGCTCTCTGGCTGAGTTGCTCCTCCACATCTCCTTGCGTGCGAGTCCTGCAGTCCTCAGATTCCCTAGCCTCCTGAGAGAACCCTCCCCAGCCTACTCTGCACATCCAGTAGCTCAGTATTCAGTTTATTTCCTCTGGAGCATTTATCAGCATTCTGTCCATATATTCACTTTATCTGTCCATCATCTGTTTGTTGTTTGTTTCCTTGGGAATGGAAGCACCATGGGGCAGAGACAGTATCTGCCTGGTTTACTTTAATATCCTCAGTATCTATGCATAAACTCAATAAATATTACTTGAATGAGTGAATGACCTAGAATAGGTTTAATAAATATCATTGAATGAATGAATGAGCTGGGTACACTCAATAAATATTGCTTGAATAAATGAATGAATGATCTGGAATTCCTACTGTTGTAAAACCACAGAGGAAACTGAGACTGTATATTTCTGAAATGTGCAAAGCCTGTATTAGGTTAATCAAGTTGATTTCTTCCCCAATGTTTACCTAATATCCAACAATAGAGACCAAATGATATATATCCAACAATATAGACTAAAAAAATGTTTTTTAAATGAAGACTTTAAAGAAAAGACACAAAGACCTCTGGTAGCCCTGCTTTGTGAATGTTGATAAAGGAGTCCCTTTTCTTGTTGCTCAGGAAGGAAGATGGCTAACTTAGGTATGAACACTGAGTTCTGGGTCCTGTGAGAGCCACACCCCGATCCTCTGGTCGATGGCCCTCACATTATGCACCCTGACATTGCCCTCCCTGAGCTTGCTGAAACCCCAAATCTCACTTCCAAAGTCTGATGCTGACTCTGAGCCAGGACAGCTGGCACTGTGGTTTTCTGCTCACTGGGAAGCTCAGGTTTCTTGCCTGGAGCTGCTTTTCATGTGTGGCTCCTGGTCCTAGCTCCTCCTTCTTCCTGCAGGCACTGCACCTGGGCACCTGCGCACCTGGGCACTGGGACACCTGGGCACCTGGTTACCGCCCTCGGGCTTTGCTCAGAGCTGAGCTAAGGGAGCAGATCACTCAGTGGGAGCTGCCTGACAGTGTCTCTGATTCACATTGTGTGTGAAAGCTCTGGCAGCAAAGGCAAATATTGCCCAACTAACAAATATTACCCCTGCTTCAAACTATGAGGATCAGATTCCACCAAATATTACTTTCATTATTTGAGGATGGCTGCTAACTTGGAAGTGAAGCCCTGCCAGAAAATGATGGCTTAAGTTCAAGCACCTGCACCCCAGGTGGCAAGAGGCAAAGGCGGCTCTTTTGCTAATAATAATAATAACAATAGAATTAAGTGATATTAATGTAAGCCTTTAAGAGTTTACACAATGCTTTCTTTTATATTATCTCATTAAGGTCATTGGAATAATATTTTATTATCATCACAAGAAAATTGGGACTCAGAGAGTAACTTGCTCACTGTCAGTTAGAAAGCAATAGAGAATGGTATTGAGCCACTGGTTTCTTCAAAATGTGCATGCATTAGAAACATCTTAACATGGGCTTTCTATAGCCCAGCAGCCTTTGCCCAGGGTCCTTGTGTGGGAGGCTTAGGTGATAGCCAGGTTAGATTTTTTTTAAGAAAGGAAAGGAAAGAAGGACCTCGTTATAGTAAACAGAATTTCCTTTCTGCAGAGCAAAAGTGGGCTCTATTTATGTTCACCTAATGCTGCCATCATGCTGAGAAACACAGAATGCCAAATTCTTCTAATCATTCCCATGTTACACTGAAATGACTTAGGCCTAAAGTAGTGTAGCCTTGTGGTAGATTATTTGCAATTAGTTCCATCATACATGCCCCTCTGCAATGTGACTGTGCCTTCCATTTTCATTCCTTCCACTAAGAAGTGGAGTCTATTTTCTCTCCCCTTCAATCTGAGATGGCCCTGTGACTTAATTGGACCATTAGGATATGATGGAAATGACGCCGGTGATTTCCAAGGCTAGATCAGCTTGCAGCTTCTGCCTACACCCTTTTGGACCATGTAGATGGCCATGCTATGAGAAAGCCCAGTCTAACCTACAGGAGGACCAGAAACCACCAGGCAAACAGAGGCATCCCAGCCAGCCGCCAATATTAACTGCCAGACATACGATTAAAGCCACCCTTGACCTTCCAGCCAGTCAGTCTTCCATCTGATCTGACTGCACAAGGGAAGGAGCCCAAGAGCAGGTAGACGAGCCCCAGCTCAACCAAGCTCATCATGATTCTGTGAAAGGATAAATTGCTCAAATTTTAAGTCCCTATGTTATAAATAATAGGTAACAAAAACAGAAATTGAGGGCTGCCGTGGCAGAAACCTGAACTAGGTAGCACTGTCTTTGGGACCAATTGTAAAGGCTGCAGAGCATGGAGGAGTCTGTTAGTAGAGTCTGGAAAAGTTATTAGGAGCTGGAGAAAGGACAACTCATGCTGCATTGAAGTGGAACAATCAATAAAGCTGAATCCTGAGGTGATCTTGGGAGAGAGAACATGCACCTCATTGACCCTGAGATCCTGGCTAGGAAAATTTACAATTGCAATGTTGAAAGAATCAAGTTGTTTTAATTAATCCATTTACATTATCACCATATGTAAGATACAGGGAGAGAGAGAGGACCTAAAGAAGGAAATATTCAGGGTTTTTAGCACAATTTAGAAGAAAAATAGAAGGTACAGGACATGCTGGGTTGAAAAAGAAAATTATTTGCATCCCTGGTGTGTTATATTAAGGGATTTTCAAAATAAGAAATGAACTCAGGGAAAGATAAAATCAAGGGGTTGGGGGGCAGTAAGGCCCTTTATTGAATTCAGAAAGATTAGTGTCAATGCCTAGCTGAAGCTTTTAGGCTTTACAAAAGGGCTTCTTAGAATCTGAAGGGCATTACTGTATAGCAGCCTTACCTGGAGCCTGAAGGGCAGAGAGGCCGGACATAAAATAATTATGGGTGTGGCTTGTGGGTCAGGAATCAACTTCAATCTGATTCATAGGAAGGACATAAAATTTGTAAGGTTGTTATACTGGTAGCTGGTACTGACTTGGAATATGAACCATGTTTTCCTCTCTGAAACAGCTGAAAAAATGACTAACCCAGACTGAGCCCTTACCATACGCTCGGGCCTTGGCTGAGGATTTGGTAAGTCATCACACAACTACGTTCCTTTGAGGCAGTTACCATGGGGGTTTCTGTTTATTACATGAGGAAACGGGCTTAGAGAGGTATCTGCCCAATGTCACTATCTTCATCTATGTTCTCTTGCTATAACACAATACCCTAGACTGGGTAATATATAAGGACATTTATTTCTTATGGTTCTGGAAAGTCCAAGGCCAAGGAGCCACATCTGGTGAGGGTCATCTCACTTGGTCACAACACAGAAGTGGTGATTATATGGCGTGAGAGGAAGTGTGTAAATTCTGTTTCTTCTTTCTTTTTGTATAAATTCAATCTAATCTTTACAACAGGCTTTTGAGGTGGGGACAATTATTGTTATTGCTGCTTTGGTTAGTGAGAAAAAATGCATAGCATGCCTGTAATCCCAGTCCTTGGGAGGCTGAGACAGGAGGATCGCAGGTTCAAGACCAGCCTTAGTAATTTAGCGAGACTCTCAGCAACCTAGAGACCCTGTTTCAAAATAACAATAACAAATAATAATAATAAATAGGGTTAAGGGTGCAGCTCAGAGGTAGGTGCCTCTGGGTTCCATTCTCAGTACTAAACAACAACAAAAATTACATAAAGAAGTGAGGTGGTAACTTGTCTATAGTCACACAGCAAGTAAGGGACAGATCCTGGATTCAGGGCAGGCTGTCCTCCTCCTCCTCCTCCTGCCTCCTCCTCCCTCTTCCTCCCTCCTCCTACTTCCTCCTCCTCTTCCTCCTCCCGCCTCCTCCTCCCTTCCACTAACCCCATCATGAAGGCCCCACCCTCATGACCTCCTCTAACCCCAAGTACCTCTCCAAGGCCCCTCCTCCAAATAGAACCAACGTGGGACATTTAGCTGGATTGCCCACCTTTTTAAAAAATGCATTAACATGTTCATTGTGAAGTTATTTATAACTGCCAAGCAAAGTAAATATTGCTAACATCTAATCCCAGTACTTGGGAGGCTGAGACAGGAGGATCACAGGTTTGAGGCCAGCCTTAGCAACTTAAAAATAAAACATTTTAAAGTAAATGCTGGTTCATACACATAATGGATTTCATTCAGTCCATAATACAGGTATATTGCAGATGCAGGATTTTCTGCCCTCTTAATGCTGTCACAGTGTCAAGCAAATTTCAGCCCACGAATTCTGAGGGCACACATTCAACCATAGTACCGCACAGCTTGGAAATGGGAGCCCCAGGATCTGAGCCTAGCGTTGTGGGTCCAGAGCCGGAACTTCAGCCATTAGCTTTACTGCACACATGCAGTTCATACAAGGGATTAATTCCTCCTGGAATTTGGTTGGTTCAGACTGAAATGCCACAAGCCTCAACTGCAAAAACACAAGATTCACCTCAACCATCAGCCAATGGAGTGGTGACTTCCTCCTGGTCTCCTGAGAGTGTCGCCCCGTCACTGCCCGGTGTCCTTCAACTCCCGGTATGAATTCCAGGCAGCTTTTATTCTTCAGGTTTTCTGAGCATCTGGGAAAGAAGACTCTTGGCTTATTTACAACACCCTGTTCAGACCTGTTAACTCTCTTCCTGCCCTATCCAGCCCCTGCCAATACTAGTTGTGTGGGTTTCAAATGGTGTGAAAGACCTCAGATGTTGGGAGGATAATTTGTCCCTTTGAAATGGTACTCTCTGTCACCCCTGGGGCTTTTGCATCAAACTGTGTGCCTGGTATATTTTTTTTCTTTCCCCTTTCCATACTGAGATGGTGCTGTTTGCTTGATTCACTTTCCCCCCTTCCCTCAGGAGTAGAAACGTGAATTGCTTTGTGTAGAAAACCAAATTATTGAATTACAAAAAAAGAAAAAAAAGAAAGAAAAAAAGATCTATTACTCCTTCAGAATGAAGACAAATATACAGCAGTGGTGTAATGCATCAATTTGAGTAGTAAATACAGAAAACAGAAATGATATTTATATAGAGGAAAGGAATGAAGCTATCACATCACCATAGAGAACAATAAAGATAAATAAGGCAGGCTGGGTTATATAACTGATGAAGTCAAGCCCACGGGCAAGGCTAGCTATACGCAGGGATGCGGTGGGTGGATGTCTACATGACAGGAATGAGAGCTCTGGGCTTGTGTCTCTGCTCAGCACTGTCAACCACTCAGTTGTTCCGGTGCGTGGAAAACAACTCCAGAAAATTCATCTCTTTGCACAAAGTGCTGCCCACTCTTTTAAAAAGAGTACACAGTAATAGCTGTAACCTATCCAGCCCTAATGACATGAGAATTTTGTATAAATTCAATGTAATCTTTACAACAGGCTTTTGAGGTAGGGACAATTAGTGTTATTGCTGCTTTGGTTAGTGAGAAAAAATGCATAGCATGCCTGTAATCCCAGTCCTTGGGAGGTTGAGACAGGAGGATCGCAGGTTCAAGACCAGCCTTAGTAATTTAGCGAGACTCTCAGCAACCTAGAGAGACTCTGTTTCAAAATAACAACAACAACAACAAATAATAATAATAATAATAATAATAATAAATAGGGTTAAGGGTGCAGCTCAGAGGTAGGTGCCTCTGGGTTCAATTCTCAGTACTAAACAACAACAACAAAAATTACATAAAGAAGTGAGGTGGTAACTTGTCTATAGTCACACAGCAAGTAAGGGACAGATCCTGGATCCAGGGCAGGCTGTCTGATTTCACCATGAGTCCTAACCACGATGCTATGCTGTCTCTCCTCTTTCCTGGCAGGGTCAACTGGTCCTCTCTAGCTCATTATAGGTAGGTTCTTAGCAGAGACATAAGAGGGACAGCTCCACGTGTGTTGGTGAGGTGGTGCTATGGTTTGGATTTCGAATGTCATGAAGACAAGGCAGCCATGTTGGAAGCAAGACTTGGTTAGTGAGGAGGGGCCCCTGGGGGTATGGTCTTGGGGATTATATATGGGCCCTCCTCCCCTTGCTCTTGCTTCTGGCTTCCATGATGTGAGAGCAGAGCCCCTGTGTGAGCTCTCTCTCTCTCTCTCTCTCTCTCTCTCTCTCTCTCTGCTTCCTGCCACCGTGTCCTGAGCTCCATAGGCGTCACCTGGCCTCACATGGACTGAACCCCTGGAATCTCCAGAACTGCGAGCAAATAAATCTTCCTTCCTCTAAGTTGTGGTGGTCAGAGGTTTTGTATTACAGCAGCGAGAATGGGGACTGAAACAGGTGGGGGAACCTGAATTCAATGGGAGAGTGATCGTGAGAGCAAGCGCAAACCAACTTCTCTCAGTTTACCATATCACCCAGAGCCTACTGGGTACAGATGTCAGGTTTAGATAGAGACTGACCTTCCAAGACACCCTGGAAGATCTGTACCTGCTGTGCTAACCAATGAACAATGGCTGCAAATTAACTGCTCAGGTCATTACAATGGAACTGAAGGTCTCAGAACATATACATATATACATATATACATACACACACACACACACACACACACACACACACACACATATATATATATATATATATATATATGTATGTATAATGAGCAGTACCGGGCATATAGTACTTGCTCAGTGATTGTTGGTTATTGCTATTGGGGTCATTGTTGTCATTTCTTTGGAGTCAACCACCACAAGGCTGGAATTATTTGCAGAGGTATTTATTATTCTTTAAGATGCTAGTTTTTATTTCATTGGTGTCAGAATTGATTGTAGCACAGGTGATAGCCCCTGCACTTCCAGGCTGTGATCTTGTGTTTGTATCATTTGATATCAACCACTGCTCTATTATTGGGTAATTATATGCAGTGATGATGGCTAGCGTGTATGCGTGTATGCGCCATGCTTGACTTGTGCTGCCTCATTTAATCCCTGCAACAACACAATCAGTACAGTTACCTTCACCTTGCGTCTGTGGAAGTTGAGGCAGGTGAGGTTAAATCACTTGCCTAAGGTGACACAGAGAGAAAGAGGTGCTCCAACAATCCTATGTACATTTGTGAAGCTAGCCATACCAATCCCAATATCATGCATGGAGAAGGGGAGGGAACAGGGCGGGATCTGGAGGGAAATGCACTGTGTGCTAGGTAAGTGTATACTTCTACCACACTAAACCTCAATATGATATATGGTTACAATGTACCAATAAAAGTATATTAAAATAAAAAGAAAGTGGTGTGTATAGGACTGAAACGCAGGCGGCCTCCTCTGCTACACTCTAGTTTATAGGTGCTCCTACCTTTTTAGGACAGTCACACATAGAAACTCACATCAAAAAGGAAAGCTCTGGGCTCGCTCTCTCCCATCCCACCTCCTCCCAGGGCCCAGGGGCTTACAGGGTGCACAGTGTGGGGATCATTTCAGTATTGATTTACAAGTGTCCCAAAATGTTCAGCTTCCTGTGTGTCCCCATGCTATTCTCGGGCCTGGGCTCCCTGCTAAGATGGCTGCAATGTGAACATTCTCTGCCTTTGGATGTCTTCACTTCACAGAGCCTTCCGCGATGCCTCGCAGATGAAGAGGGCGTCTCCCCGCTCGCTGCCTCCTCCGTGTGCACGTAGCTCCAAGCGGTGGTTATGGGATCTTTGCCTTCTGCTTTGTATGGCCCTCTATCCAGCACATTTTCTATCTCTAGCTTTGTGAGAGCAGGGATGGCATTTAATATGAAATAGCACCTTTAATGTGGCTGATTTGACACAGCTATTGTGACACATCCAGCACTTACCGTATCCTCTTGTCACTGAACGTGGACATTCTCGATGATATTCATGTCCCTAAATCTTGCTCATTCCTGCCGATTCCAGGCTTTCTTTGCATCGAGCACTTACCCTGGGCTAAGCAATTGGTGTGTGTTATCATATTTATTTTCTCCCAATTTTGCAATGAGCTGAAGAGACCAATAGGCTCTTAATCCTATTTTCCACATGAGAAACAGGCTCAAGGACGCCAGGTTGGTAAATGAAAACATGTAGACTTGAATGTGGATTCCACAGTGAAGTCAAGCCAACTCCATCTACCTGAGGACCCATTCCTGAATCTCATTCAGCTCCTCACTCCCTCCCTGGCCCCACCACATTCCTGGGTCTGGAGGCAGCTCCAGGAAGCTCGTGAGATCCACAACATGGGGTAGAGCGGAGGTATGGGGTGCTATGGACTAGCGTGCATGCAACGTAGAAAAGATAAATACAAACCTTGTAACTTTAGTGACTTCTTGTTCCAACTGCATCAAGTTGTCGCCAAGACCAAATGGTAGAATGAATGTGGCATGTCCGTATTTATGTCACAGAGCCTGCCACAGCAGAAAGGAGCGTGCCTAATCACTTCCATCCACATTATGTACACATGTGAGAACACCAATGTCAATCTCAATACCCTGCATGGGGAAGGTGGGGTGGACGGGGAGAGAGCCGGGGGAAAGCTCACCCAGGGCTGTGCGCATGTATGTCACTATCTCTATGAACTACATTAAAATGAGAGACTATAATGCACCAATAAAAGTGTTAAAAAAAGAGAAAGGAGCGTGCTTTATATGTGGAAGATGCTCCTAAGGATTTGCCAAATGAATGATTGCTTCTTTTTTTCCGTTATGAAGTGAATCGATCACTGTGTGCCCGAAGAGCCATTTAATTGTTTTGTAATTAATAAAGTACTGATTAAAATAGAATGGGAACTGGAAGGGGCTTAGGAGTCCCTCTCATTCAAAAATCTTGTTGTAGAGCTGAAGTCCAGATAGCGTATCACAGGACCTGTTGGAAGCAAACTAGAAATAGGCAGCAGATGTGCTACCCCCAGCTCCCTTCTGATGTTTCTGTCCTGGATAGCCAGACAATGGAGGGGTTGATGACTGACTTAGTGTTATTTGTTCAGAGAGAGGACTGGTTCTGTCTCAAAGGAAGGAGGGAGCCAATAGGAGCCAATGGATTCCTTTCCCCGTGTGTGTGTGTGTGTGTGTGTGTGTGTGTGTGTGTGTGTGTCTGGTGTATTGGAGGCTGGAGCCAAATACATTCTATCTCTGAGCTACACCCCCAGCCCTATTTTACTCTTTTTTGTGTGTGGTACTAGGAATTGAACCCAGAGGCATTCTATATCCAAGCTACACCCCCAGCCCCTTTATTAAATTTTTTTAAAAAAAGTTTTTGAAACAGGATCTTGCTAGGTTTGAATCTCACGAAGTTGCTGAGGCTGTTGTAGGATCTGTAATCCTCATGTCTCAGCCTCTCAAGTACTGGGATTACAAGCATGTGCCATCACACCTATTTTACTTTTTATTTTGAAATAGGATCTAAGTTGCTGAGGGTCTCACCAAATTGCCAAGGTTGGCCTTGAACCTGTGATCCTCCTGTCTCAGCCTCCCAAGTACTGGGATGACAGGCATGTGCCACCATGCCTGGCTTTCTCCTGTGTTTTGAAGTACAGCAGAGACTCACACAAATTGTCTCTTGGAATGATGTATTTTTGCATACAGTGACTTGCATATCAACAGCAAGTTGTTTCCATCATGCCAGAGAAATTGATGATCTCATCAGGACCGTGTTCGGAACCCTCCTCTGGTGCCAGAAAACCTTTCCTATATGTGGGCTCGCTATTCAGCTGTTCAAATACTGTATGATTAATCTGGCCTGCTAGGGAGAAGAGAGAGGGATTGAACTATGGGGAGTGACAACACTTAGGGGAATTGTTATGTTACAATGCCAATGATTGTCCTATAAGTCTCACATATGAATTAAGCTGTCTGTTCTGGCCCCTACCAACAGAGGCGTAATTATGCCCAGTCAGCCTTGGGATCCCACAGAGGTCCTGCTCAAAGCCCTTTTCTAGGGAAGTTGTAGCTGATTTTCTAAGCAGAAAGGACTATTTGGGGCCTGCCTGAGAAATTTCCCTGAGGCCCAGAATTTAAAGTCTCATCTGTACTAAACATAACATTAGACAATGAAGTTATAAGAAGGGCTCCTGTGCCACGGGCAGAAATCAGACAGTTTTCATTGTGCTTGTCAGTCCTTGGGGCCTGAGTGAGTTATTCCTTAAGAATTCAGAAAGGAGGGAAATGAGGATGACTTCTGAGTGTTAAACTTTTATAGGGATGCATAATAGATCAGAGCAGAAATATTGCAAAGTCATCTTAAAAAGACAGTAGGAACAGACAGCCACCTTATTAGCTATTCACTATATAGTTATTAGCTATTCACCTTATAGCTATTTTGCATATTCAAAGAAAGACCTTGACAAGCAGAAGAATCTCTATGGGAAATGTAGGTCCCAGCAGGGAGGGGGCTGGAAGCATTCATGGAAGATCTTCCTGTGTTTCTGATGTTGTACACACGGGCACCTCTAACATGGGATGGATGTGAAAGTTGTGGTCAACTCACTGGTAAGGCATACCCTGCTTCATTCTTAAGTTCTCCAACATAGTCCATTTAACGAGTTCTTCTTGCTCCTGAGTGTATGCTCCTCAAGCATTCTCCATATGAAAGTTACGAATATCTCACTGTAAACTGAGAAACCACTTGGCTTTAGACATCAGGCCTGTGAGCTTGGTTAATGTGAGTTTGCCCCTGAGGGAGGGATCTGTTCTATAGGGGCTGATGATACTAAAATTTCTAGACAAAGAGGAGAGAGGACAGAGGCAAAGTCCTGGATGGTGGTTCATCAAACAAGGTCCGGATGGCCACACTGTGAAGGCACTTGGAGGAGGAGAATCATTCTGGCTTCCATGGGGTGGGATGTATTTGTCTAGGTCAACATTCTAAGATTTATTCTCTCACAGTTTCTTGGGGATTTCAGGTTCAGTCCACGTGAGGCCCAGGTCTTGGAGCTCAGGGCATGGCAGAGGGAAGCAGAGACAGGGAGAGAGAGAGGGCTCTGCTCTCACCTCATGGAAGCCAGAAGAAAGAGAAAACAAGCAAGCAACAGGATACAAAGACAAAGCACAGTCTCTAAGGCCACACTCCAGGGACCCACCTCCTCCATCCACACCCCACTAGCCTAGGTTACCACCCGTTGTAATGGATTTATCTACTGATGAGATCACAATCCTCATGACTTAACTATATCAACCCTGAGCTCTTCAGCAGACAGTCTATATCTGACCATAACAGTATTCCAACCTCTTTCCATTTAAGGGCAAGAGTTTCAAAATATTCAGTACTTGGGAGGCTGAGACAGGAGGACCACAGGTTCAAGGCCAGCCTCAGCAACTTAGTGAGACCCTCAGCAACTCAGCAAGACACTGTTTCAAAAAAAAAATGTTGCCTTATAGAAGGGGAAACTGTAATGGAATATATGTTAAAAAGGTTAAGTAACTTATCAATTGCTAATAAATTAAGACTTCCCAGTGCAGTCTTGGATGGATAAAGTCAATTCCCAGAAGCAGGTGTGGCCTTAGAGAAGATTTTTGCCTGGGACTGATGTCTTAGTTACTAGAGGCAGTTCTGTATCATTTAATTCTCCCCTGACAGATGAGAGCGATTTAAAAGTGAAAACTGCCAAACCCTATCTTCTATGGTTCTATGGTTCTACTCTACAGAAAATGGTGAAAAGTCAGAAGAAAACGGCACACACTGCTCAATGCAAGACCGGAAGTGCTTCTAGAAGGAATGAAATAGTCCTTTGGTATGATTCTCTTGAATTTCCTCTAGTTGTTGTGAAAGTCAGAGGGTGAACTCTTCCCCCAGATTTATTCTTGATCAGTGGTTGTCCAGGATCGGCACCATGGTGGATGGGATCCGCAGGAAGCCAGAGTTTTTGTTTCACTGTCCTTAACATGCGTTGGTCTTTGGGGTTTCAGTATGGCCCTGCGCACCCCCTTCCAACTTCCAGGATTTGTTCCAGGCAGGAAGAATGGAGAAATGTGACATAAAATGGTGTGAGCCCTCATCAGGGCACTTTCTAGAAAGTTCCACTCAGCACTTAACATCTCATTGGCTAGAACGGGGTCACATGTTACCTTTTTCCTCAAGGAATTCTGGGAGACTTTTTAAAAAATAAGATGATCACATAGTTAGCTTGGTTTCTTATGGAAATGAAGAAGGGTTGGTGATTAGCAATCTCTGCCATGGCTTCCAAGCCAGAAATATGAGACTCCATCTGTCTTCCTCCATTCCTTCATTCCAAATGTCAAAAATTCACAGGAACATACCAGCGTTTCTTGCACATTTCTCCTTTGCTATCAATTCCTAATGTGCCTGCTTTAGTTCAGGCCTCCTATGTTTCATCCAAACTGTTATATTATACAAGAACTATTTGTTCCACTGAGTGCAGACACATCTGCAAGTCAGCACCCTGCTGGTAGACAGTCAGTGGCTCCCCGTTGCCCTCCAAGTGAAGACTAGACTTCTTGTGTTCGGGCTTCCTGATGAGCTGGACTTTGTTTCTGCCTCCAGCTTCACACTCCTCTGATTCCATTTTTTCTCATTCAACTTCACGGCAGTGAATAGAGCTACTCATTCAGGGTCATTGGTTTTTCCTTTCCTTCTCTCATGCCCCACATCTGATCCATCCATGGATTTCATTGGCTCCACCTTTAAGACACAACTGTTGAATGCACCAACAAGTAAACGAGTATATGAATGTTGGATACATGACGATGTGTTGCATAAACTGGCTTGCAGGTAGCCTGATGCGTGCCCACTGTGGACATATTAGCAATAGCTGTTGTTATGTTGATTTAGTGCCAGGCAAGGCACGCACATTATTTCTATTCATCATAATATCCCCAGAAGTAGATTCTTAGTCTTTTTTTTCTTATTTGTTTGTTTAGAGATGATAAAAATAGTTTATCATAGTTAACACTTCTTTAATGCTTTTGTGGGGGACAGACACTAAACTAAGCACTTTACGTGTAATTCCTTGATTCTCACCACAGTTCTATGAGGCAGGTTCTGTTCTTGGTCCAGCTTCTCCAGACAAGGAAATTTCAGGCCAGTGAGGTTGAACAACTTGTCCGAAGTCACAGAATTGTTGGAAGATACTTCCGGTTCACTCTCAGCATCCTACATTTGTTGGAAAGTGACTAGAAAATTTTCACTGATAAGTTCCCCAAACTTCTGCTGGGAAGCAGCCATGTGGGATCTGCTTTAGCTTTGGCTGAGTATCTCATGTCCTTTCTGTGGTTTTATATTTTCTCCATAAACAGTTAAAGGCTCTGTATCCCTTCATGAAGACTAGAGGTTTAAGACTGGGGAAGGAGGCAAGGACATTAGTGATAATTATCTTAAATCACACTGGCTTTTTCTTTTCAGGTCTTCTCTCTTCTCTTCTCTTCTCTTCTCTTCTCTTCTCTTCTCTTCTCTTCTCTTCTCTTCTCTTCTCCTCTTCTTTTCTTCTCTTTTTTCCTGGTCCCTGAGGGAGATGGTCCAGGGTGATCATTATGATCATTATTACAGTGATCCCCGAAGGCAGACTGTCTGGTTTCAAATCCTGATTCTAGGTTTGTGACCTTGGGTATGTTATTTATCTTTTCTGTGCCTCAGTTTCCTCCAACACAATGTGAAGATGATGACAGTTCACCTCTCACAGGGTTGTCATAAGCAGAAAATTCCAAGGGCTTGTGAAAGAGCCTAGGATGTAGAAAGCAGCATATACTGTTAAGCCAGTAGTAATAGTACAGTATAGTTAGCATAGTATAGTAGTAACAATAATACCTGTAGTGATAGTACTAGTGATAGAATCTGAAGTCACACTGGTTGCTGTTGTCTTTGTAATAATAATAGTACTGATGATAAGATATTTCTAATCTGGTTTGGCCTCCAACAGAAGCTATATAGTTAATGTTGAGGTGACAAAGGATTTTTGTCATTGTGACTACTGCGCAAGATCACTTTGAGCAGATATAGTGCTTATTGTTAATTTCAGGAGTGTTAATGCTTTCCTAAAATGGATCCGGATACATAGAAACAGTGAATACTTATTGTCTCTCAAAATTCATTTCCTTCTTTTCTTTTGGTAATTGTAACCAGAATTTTCTTTGGGAAATAGTTAAAAATGCAAATTCTTACACCCTACCCCTGTCCCATGGAGTCAGAAGTTCTTTGGTGTGTGTGTATGGGGGGGGGCTGGTAATCTTTATGTTCTAGCAGGGCTTTGTAATCGATTCCAAAATCATATTAAGGTCTTAGAACCACCAATCTGGGTGTGTCTACATACCCTCCAATTTCAAACTGAAACCACCAATTTCAAAGTGTGTCTCCCTAGACCAGAAGCTCAATTAAATTATGACCTTAAAACTTGTTAAAAATGGAGACTCCCAGACCCTTTACCAGCCCCAACGAATAAAAAATTTGCATTTTAGCCAGATCCCCAGGTAATTGGCAGGAAGTCATGTTGGAAAACATTCATTTAGGGCACCAGTCCTCGTTTGGCTGAAAAATCAGAATCATCTATAGAACTTGAAAAACTATTGACGATGGGGACCTACTCTTAGAGACCCTGGTTTGACTGGTCTGAGGAGTAGCCTAGGCATTGGGAATTTTAAAAATACTCTCCAGGTAACTCTCATATGTCACAGAGTTTGAGAGCCACCTGGAGAAATTGTTCTCCAAGGGTGATTCCTGGTCAATATAAATGAATCAGAAACTCTGGGACCCAGCGGTCATCTGTGTTTTCTTTTTCTTTCTTTTTTTTTTTGCAGTACTGGGGATTTAACCCAGGGGCATTCTACCTCTGAGTTACACCCCCAGCCCTATATTTTTATTCTTTATTTTGAAACAGGGTCTCACTAAGTTGCGGAGAGCCTCACTAAGTAGCTGAGGCTGGCCGCGAACCTGGATCCTCCGGTCTCAGCCTCCCAAGTACTGGGATTACAAGTCATCTGTGTTTTAACAAGACCCAGGTAAAGGTATCCATTTTTATGTTTAGGTCCAGTGAAGCATGGACAGCAGGTGGAAACATGCCTGGACACAAAGGATGTGGTCCAGCAGCAGCAGACTGAGTGGGGGAACCCTGCAAGGTCTCTCCATTGAGATTCTTTTTGGGCCCTCAGCTGTAGCATTTCTTCCTTCTGCATGTAGGGCAGGACTCCTCTGAAAAGAGAATCTTCATTTCTTTATGGACAGATGTTACACAGAAAGGTAGGAGAAAGAGTAATATTTTTAGTTTTTTTTTTAATTCTTTTTTTTTTTTGCGGTACCGGGGATTGAACCCAGGGGCGTTCTACCTCCGCACTACACCCCTGGCCCTATTTTTTTATACTTTATTTTGAAACCGGGTCTCACGAAGTTGCGGAGGGCCTCACTAGGTAGAGAGAGAGAGAGAGAGAGAGAGCA
>PVJS01046248.1:0-15900 GCA_004027185.1 Glis glis | reverse complement strand
CTGAAACTTCACCATCGTTTCTCCAAAGAGCTTCCTTATCTTCACATCTTGGACTGGACTGAATTGGTGGTTGCTTCTATTCTGGGGCTCCAGCTCTTAGACCGCCCGACCAGCTACTGATTCTTCTGATTCTTCACGTGCAGTCGAAACTCAGGACTATATTGTGAGCTGATCTAATAAATCCTTTTTTTTCCCCTTCATTCTGTGAATTCTGTTGATCTAGTGAACCCTGACCAATACAGGGGGGGAGGCGGGGGGAGGGACACCAAGAGCTGTGTGCATGTATATTAACACCAAACTGATACTCATTGTGATGTGAGACTACAATGCACCAATAAAAACATATAAAAAAATTAACAGTAAAAAAAATAAATAAATAAAAATAAAAAACAAAAAGGGCTGGGGATGTAGCTTGGAGGTAGAATGCCCCTGTGTTCAATCCCCAGTACCCCCCAAAAAAGTAATAAGGGCTTGAAACAAGGAAGTGCCACCCTCCCGTAGGTCACACAGGACAGGATTTGAAGACGAGTGAACCTGGAACAAGACAGACCTGCGTGGACCTGAACGGGAGCCCTTCCTTAGTTGAGTGGCTCTGGATCTTTGGAGTTTAGGACATATACTCAATGCTAGAATGTCTAGGCATGCCTGAAAGGGTTACATTGTGCTCCCAGGCACACAGGACTTCCCTGCCTGCCCCTCAGCAGTGTGACGTGGTTTAATGGAACCAGCCTGCTCCGGCTGTCCTCCTTGAGATACCCGCAGCAGAGTCCTTGTGTGGAATCCTATGTCAAGGTGACCTTGCTATGTGCCTCTTATTCCTTGTTGCAGTGAGCTGTAGCCTAACTACCCTCAGTCCCATAATCCCTCCAGCTCCACCTGCCAACCACATGGGGAACTGCCATAGCTGGAACTCAGCCTACACCTTTGTGGTACTCCAGGGCACACTAACTGGGAATCACTGCCTTAGCCACAGGACCGAGCCAGTGAGGCCCTCTGACAATGAGCTGCACGTGGACGTCAGAGCCTGTTCATGTGTACTGTGCTGTATATGCAATTATGCATAAATGAATCATAATAAATATTTGTAGTTCTTGTTTGATAATATGCTTCATTCTCTTAGTTAATGGCTCCATTTATCTTTTTAATTGAGAAGCTACATGCATACAGGAAAGCCCTGCATCTTGATCTTGGTATATGCATACACTTTCTTTTGTGTCTGACTTTTTATGTTCAGCATTATGTTTTTGTAATTCATTCACTTTTCTGACTTTGCTGTATCAGTAGTTTTTGTTTTTTTTTTGGGGGGGGTACTGGGAATTGAACCCAGGGGCATTCTATCTCTGAGCTACATGCCCAGCCCAATTTTATTTCTTATTTTGAAACAGGGTCTCACTAAGTTTCTGAGGCTGATCTTGAACCTGCAATCCTCCCATTTCAGCCTCCCAAGTCCTGGGATCATAAGTGTGTGCCACCACACCTGGCTTATTCTTTTTTTTATTACAGGAAGAATATTCCACTGTGTGAGTATTCTGCAATTTGTTTATTGACATTGTATTGTTTCCAGTTTGGGGATTTATAAATAATGCTACTCTGATTTTCAGTGAACTACATTTCCCTTTGGGATACACTGAGGAGCAGAATTGCTGGACCATAGGATATGTGTATATTTAGCTCCAATATGTAGTTGTTTTTTTTTTAATGAGGGCTATTTTCTTCATCAAGTCCCTCTGGGTGTTGTTCAGTGCAGACCCCCAGACCTGTGGGATACCACCTGAACCTTAGCCTAAACTGGTGCAGAAAGTTGGGCTCCCTTGCAGAAAGTTGTCTTAACACAGTGCTCTCCTCTCTAGTCTCTGTTATCTTGCGTCGGCACTGGCTCACACTCTATTGCAAATATCACTTTATGTCTCATTTCCTTTCCCACCCCCACTAGAACTGAATACTCCTTGAAGGCAGTAGTCTGTCATCCCCCTATGATGGTAAATCCTTTCAACTTGATTGGATTGAGAGACACCTAGGAAACTAGTAAAGCATACTCCTGGGTGTGTCTGTGAGGGTGTTTCCAGAGAACACCTGCAGTGGAACAGCAGAGGGGCAGACCCACCCTGAATGTGGGTGGCACCATCCAATAGGCTGGGGACCTGGAGAGAAGCAAAAGCAGAGAGAAAAAGCCCGCCTGTGTGTGCAAGCTCTGTTCTTGTTGAGCAGGTGTGCCTGTTGCTGCTGCCATCACATGTGGACATTAGGTTCCACTTTCTTCAGTTTCTTCAATGTCACTCGCACCAGAGATTCTCCAGGGGGCTTCCAGGCCTTCAGCCTCAGCCTGAGGCTGCATCATCGGCCTCCCTTGTTCTGAGGCTCCAGCTTCTTGAACTGACCGGCTACTGGTTTCGCTGGCTCTTCAGCCTGCAAACCGCCATTCCAGGACTATCCAGCCTCTGATGGTAGAAGCCGATCTAATAAATCTGCTATTACAATTATATGTACATATGTATTACATTGGTTCTGTTCCTCTAGAGAACCCTAACAGATCCCCTTGCTTTCCACATAATAGATAATTTGTGTCTAAAGATAAATAATAATAGCCAATGCATTAGTTATCTGTTGCTTGTAACAAATTACTCCAAAGTTTAGTGGCTTAAAACATTTGTCATTTTGCAGTTTCTGTGGAGATATATACATATATATATCCACAGATACACACACACACACACACACACACACACACACACACATATATGTATATATGTATATATATGTGTATATATATATACAGGAGCCCTTAGCTGGTGGCCTGGCTCAGAGCCTCTCTTGAGATTGTAATCGAGACCCCGGCTAGAGCCGCAGGCATCCGAAGGCTTGACTGGGGCTGGGGGATCCTCTTCCAGTTCACTTGCACTAGCTGTTGGCTGGACACCTCTGCTGGATTTGTCATGTGGTCATTCCAACATGAGAGCTGGCTTCCCCACAGTGAGCAATGAGAGAGGAAGAGAGCAAGAAGCAAGCCACAGTGTGTTTTATGATCTGATCTTTGAAGCCACGAATGGCCACTTCTGCTCTTTTCCATTCATTACAAGTGAGTTATTAGGTCAACACTCAAGAGAAGGGGAACCAGGCCCCACCTTTCACAGGGAGGAATATTAAATAATTTGTGGACACATCTTTAGTCTCTGTGTGTGTGGTACTAAGGATTGAACCCAGGGACATTCTACCTCTGAGCTACACCTCCAGTCCTTTTTTTTATTTTGAAATAGGGTCTCACTAAGTTGTTCAGGCTGTCCTGGAACTTGCGATCCTCCTTTCACAGCCTCCTGAGTACTGGGATTTCAGTCGTGCATCACCATGCCCGGCTTGTGAACACATCTTAAAGCCACCATCACCCACAATAGCTGACATTTACTGAGAACTTATGTGCCAGGTTCTGTACTTAGTGTTTTTATAGAGTATTTTGTTTAGTTCTTATCAAAATCCCACAAAATAGATACTACACTTGATTTTTCAGACAAGAAAAGAGAGGAATTGAGAGGTTAAGTAATTTGCCCAAGGTCCCACAGCATATGACAGAGAAAGAATGGGAATCCACAAGTCGTACTCCAGAACTTGTGCTTCTAACCACTTAAACTGTATCATGAATGAGAGATGGCGGATGATTCTATGAGACTAAGATTCTCAAACAATGATGTGGTAGGCTTAATGGCAGCCCCAAGAAATGTCTGAGTTCTATTCCCTGGAACCTTTGAACATTATATGGCAAAAGAAATGAAGCTAAAGATCTTGAGAGAAGGCGTTTATCCTGTATTATCCAGGGAGGCCCTGCATACAATCACATATATCATTTTAAGAGACAGGCAGGAGCAGTTTAGACCCAGACAGAAAAGGAGAAAACAAACAGAAGAGAAGGTGATGTGAATATAAGAGAGAGGCAGAGTTCGGAAGGATGCAACCACAAGCAAAGGAATGCTGGCAGCAACTGGAATCTGGAAGAGGCAAGGAGTGGATTCTCCCCGAAATCCTCTGGAGGAAGTGCAGACCTGCCAATGCCTCAAATCAGGACTTCTAGCTTCCAGAACTGCAAGAGAATACATTTCTACTGTGTTAAGCTATCAAGTATGTGGTAATTTGTTATAGCACCCACAGGAAACTAATACAGATGCTAAAGTGTTTTCCATCTCCCTGTTCATCAGTGATGCTCGTGATGGCCAGAATGGATCACTTCAGGTTCTTTTCTGTGGATCAGCATGGCATCAACACACTTAAAAAAAAAACAGAAATTAAATGCAGGTAAAAGTAGAGGAAGAAAAATGTATAACAACCATCTATATTGTTATTATTGAGCTTAAGTTTTACTGAGAGCTTCCTGACAGCTAAAGCAAAAAGTGAATCAGGATGGATCATACAATTTTTACTTTCTTGGTAAAAAAAAAAAAAGGAGCTAATTCTGTTCTTCAAGAAACACTCATCTTTCCCT
Organism: Glis glis; assembly: GCA_004027185.1. Classification (NCBI taxonomy): domain Eukaryota; kingdom Metazoa; phylum Chordata; class Mammalia; order Rodentia; family Gliridae; genus Glis; species Glis glis. The sequence continues at coordinate 11,432 of PVJS01046248.1, read as the reverse complement.
CGGGTTTTTTTTTTTTTTTTTGCGGTACTGGGGATTGAACCCAGGGGCATTCTACCTCCAAGCTACACCCCCAGCACTATTTTTTATTCTTTATTTTGAAACAGGGTCTAAGTTGCGGAGGGCCTCACTAAGTAGCTGAGGCTGGCTGCGAACCCAGATCCTCCGGTCTCAGCCTCCCAAGTACTGAGATTACAAGCGTGAGCCACCACGCCCGGCTTTCCTTCCTATTAAGTTCGAGAATTTCTGAGCAAGTATGTCTTTGCACAATGGACACACAGGGAAAAAAGATAAATGCTCAATAGTGGCTGAGAGATCTAGGCTCTCCTAGGTGTCATGCCTGGAAAGAGAAACACAGTTCGTCATCTTGGCTGGTACTTCCGAATAAGCCCTCGCATGCACCGGGCGTGTCAGAGTTCACACTCACCGTCCTGCAGATGCTCCACAGCTTCTGAGCCAGGCAGGGAAGGCAGCGCAATCTACATCTTACACATGTACAAATGAAGGTCATGCAGGTAAGCAGACCATCCCAAGTCACACGCTGGAGCTCCATGAGGCTCCAAGAGTAGGTCTCCCAGGCACGCCAACTCGATTTCATCCAAATGCTTGTTCTACAAGGATTTCATACACATCTGCCTTATCTCTCCCAACACACTGAGCCTTTGTGGGAAAGGTTCTCACACTTTTTAGGAAGGCTGGGCTGCTGGGTGACAGACACCCTGCCATATGGCAGCCCCGGTCCCAGGAGACACCATATCACACAGCCTCACCTCCACCTGGTCCTCTAGGTCAGGTTCCAAGCTAGCTGGGAACAGATGCCTGGAGGGCAGGAGTTGGGGATAGGAGCGCTCAGACCCAACATCGCAGAAAACCAGGGAGCCAAGGCCAGGCTCTTCTGCAGAGGGCGTGGCCAGGGCGCTGTCCACCCCACAGTGCTGACCACTCTTCCATTGCCCTATCTCCTCCCCACCTCTCACTCTTCCTGACCAGCGGAAGACACTACCTCACTTGAGGGAGAAGGAAGGAGAAAGGAGGAGGAAGAGGAGGAGGAGAAGGAAGAGGAGGAGGAGGAGGAGGAGGAGGAGGAGGAGGAGGAGGAGAAGGGAGGACTAGCTGTTTCTGCTTCTGCTCTCGCTTTCTTCCCACACCACGCCCTTGGGAACCTCTTTTCCCCAATTTCTCCTTTTCCTCTTCCTTCACCCCCTTCCAGCCTCCCCTCCCCTCCTCTGGAGTCACTAGCTTCCCACCTCTCTTGATCCCTACTCCCCTCTGGGTTTCTTCTCATTTCCCTGTTTCCTCTCCACCTACTAGTTGTGCAACCACTTGCAAGTTTCCTAACCTGTCTGGGTGAAAGCTCTGCTCAATGGTTAGTATTGAGAAAATGCTTAATCCAGGTGTGTTCTTCTCACCCATTCCTGTTTCTCCCAGATGGGAAGGAGGACAGGCAGGGACAGGACATTAGCTTCCTTCACCTCCACCAGCAGAGTTCACTGTGCTGACTACCTTCTACACTGGAGAAAGCCCAAGGGCATGAACAACCTCCTGTCACACCTGGGGAGACAGACCCTGGCCCAGGATATCCAGCTACATCCTGCAGGGACACTGGGTGACAGATGAAAATTGAAAATCTCCGGGTTGGAGGCCTGATTTGCCATGCATCTGCCATGTGCCAGGCAGGGGCTAGCATTATCATGCAGGGTCATCATGAGAGTACCATGAGTCAGTAGATACTTTGTGTGTGTGTGTGGTACTAGGGATGGAATCCAGGGCCATTCTACCTCTGAGCCCCCACCCTATTTTATTCTTTTATTTGGAAACAGGGTCTAACTAAGTTCAGAGGGCCTCACTAAGTTGCTGAAGCTGGCCACGAACCTGTAATCCTCCTGTCTCAGCCTCCCAAGTACTGGGATTACAAGCATGTGCCACTATGCCTGGCTCCAGTAGACACATTTAACATATGAGGAAAGAGGTTCAGAGAGATGAATGTCACATAGATACAAAGTGTGAAGACAGGTCAGTCTGACTCTAAATGCCATGCTCTTTAACTTTAGACTATGGAAAAATGTAAACATCTAGAAGACAGAATCATGTCATGAACTCCCATGTACCTGTCACCAGGTTCCATGGCCAACCTTGTTTCATTCCCATCCACAACCATTGTGCCCTTTCCTTATTTCGAATCATATCTCAGAATCATATAGTTTTGTCCATAAATATTTCAGTATATCTCTTTACATGTTGAAGCTAACTTAAACACATAACCAAAATACCATTACTATGCCTTGAGACTTGGAGACCATTTCTTAAGATTACCATACAACAAGGCAGTGCAGTTGGTTCACATTTCCAATCACCACCATGCTCCTTAGTTCTCCCTTGCTGCCTCTTTTAATAAGGATAATGATGCCTCTTTTACTACAAAACCCTTCTGTGCATATTATCTCACTTAATGCTCATCTGCTTTTGAAGGTACACAGGGAAGGACACTTTCTGGAAAACCAAGGCTCTGAGAGATGGACTTATTCAAGGTCACCCAGTGGATTGGGGCAGAGTGAGGCCCCGGATCAGGCTCTCTGTCTCTCAGCCCGGCCTCTCTCCACCCCAGGGGCCACATGATGGGAAGCTTGAACTGTCAAGCTCTAGGACTCTAGGGGACTGTGGGAGCCGACTGAGAGACTCTCTTCCAAGTGGCAACAGGCTAGAGAGTGTCCGTCCCCAGCTTGGGAGCTATTGCCAAGCCCTTTCTGCTGGTAACAACAGGACTAATTCCCAGGTGCAGGCTTGTTTGCCTGCAGTAGCTCTCCAAAGCCTGGGCAGCAGCTGGGGCTTACCACCCAGCCTCCTGACCCAGGCCTTAAGCCCCCTGCACTAAGGCAGATTGGATACAGAAACCTGGAGGGCAGACACAATAGCCAGATCACTCAGTCAGCCCTATTCTAATTCCGCTTTTCACCTAAGTGCAGGAAGAGGGCAAAGGTCTCTCTGTTTTTCTTCTGGGAGCCTCCATGCCTAGCCAGCCCTGTACAGGCAGGGAATGCCGAGGATTCCATTCTAAATCCCCTGGCTTTTACGGCTAATTCTTCCATTAGCCTGGCAGGCTACAGAGAAAACCCCTTGGCCTGCTATTCAGGGACTGCAGTCTGCCCAGCACCACGATGTAACCTATCATAGATACCCAGGAGACCATGCTGCAATTTCAGGGGAGACACAAAAACAGCTTTCTATGCACAAATTCCTAGAATTCTCCAGTTAGAGCTTCACTTTTGTAACTTCACTCTGCGTTCTCTGTTTAAATGCAAGCATTGTGCCCACCAACAGTGTCCATGAATCTGTCTACTTCCACAGTTCAGATTTAATGTCCCAATCGTACCACTGGCTACTCATCTGCCCATGGATTTCACCTCTCCATGCCTTTGTTCATGCTGTTTCCTCTGCCTGGAAGCTTACTTATTCCCTCCTCATCCACTAACTCCTGGTGTGCTCTGGGACTCAGCCGAGACCTCGCCTCCTCCAGGGAAACCTTCTGAATGCCCTTCCCTCCTCGGCCTACACCTCTAGCCGCAGGTGAGGGCCCTTTCGTGGGTTGAACCTCATTACTGCGCTCAGCTCAGTGCTCTAGAACCAGCAGCCTGAGCTTTTCCAGGACAGGGACCCATGTTATTTGTCTTCCCCAGGCCTACACTCAGGCCTGGCCACAGTAGATCTCACCTTATTGTACTTGTTCAAGCACTTTGTCTCCTAAGCCCTCACTGCAGCCCATAGCAAGGCTGCTCTGAAGTGGTGATTCCTCCCATCTTATACATGTGGAGATGAGGCATGGGAAGGCTGAAACCCATCCCACGCCCAGTGCTGAGCAGGGGGCAAGCCTCTTATCACATCTCCTGGCTCCTGGCCCAGGATGCTGCCTCTGCTGCCGCCCTTCTGGGCTGGCCCTGGAAGCCCAGCTCGGAGGAGCTGTGGCAAGGTGGCCCCCAAGGCAGTGTCTTGGGGTATTGGGAGCTAGCAGCACATTCAGACACATCTGACACAGTTCCTGGTTGCCTAGGGTGAAACCCAAACATCTCATACTGGCAGCAGGTCCCCCTAAAGTCCCTGGAGCCCACCTGTCCTGCCTCATCCTTCGGCTCTTCCTCAGATGCCCCTGCTGGGCCACCCCTGCCAGTCTCCCTTCTCTCACCTGAGTTTTCAGAACCTGTATTTGGTGCCCAAACTCTGTCCCCATCATGCTCTAGGACTCTGAGATCAGAGCGACTGAGTGAAGGAGGGGTGTTCACAGGAATCTTCCAATGCCAGGATAACAAAACAGCTCAGTGCTCAGAACAAGCAGATGGACCAGCACTTCCCAAGCCGTACATGGAATACTGCTGTCTCGAAAGGTGCTTATAGCTATTGCTCCACAAAACAGCGAAACACAGCGATGACACCCAACGTGTATCGAGGCACTGTGCAGAGTGTCTTGCACACAATGCTTTATTTCATCCCCACAATAACCTTAAAAGACAGGTTTCATGTTTTCTCTGAGCTACACCTGTGGAAACTGCAACTCAGAGATGGTAGTGAATTTCCCTATGGTCACATAGCTAGAAAGCAATAGAACCAGGATTCAAAACCCAGCCTGTGCTTTTTGCCACTTAGTGACTCTGCCTTCACTACACTGTCCCTTGAAGAAATTCAAGATGCAGTTAGCACGTTAAACATCCCACCGAGCTGGGCATGGTGGCGCACGCTTGTAATCCCAGTACTTGGGAGGCTGAGACAGGAGGATCCGGGTTCGCAGCCAGCCTCAGCAACTTAGTGAGGCCCTCTGCAACTTAGTGAGACCCTGTTTCAACATAAAAATTTTTAAAAATAGGGCTGGGGTGTAGTTCAGAGGCAGAATGCCTCTGGGTTCAATCCCCAGTACCACAAAAAAAAAAAATAGAAAAAGAAAAGAGAAGAGAAGAGGAAAAAGAAAGAAATCCCACAGATTCTTGTATAAATTTAACTAAACTTCTGCCACACTTATTTAAGGCTGGAGCCACTCCCTCCTACAGCTACCTTTTGTTTTCTGGATCCTATTCTGGTTCCACAGAATACCAATGTTTAGTTGAACGCAGTTCGTGAAGTGCTGCCCTGGAAAATATCAGCTCCGTTGTCCTAAAACCTGAACGCGCAGGCTGGAGAGATGAAGGAAGCCTGGAGCCCTTTGCAGTTTCTCTGATGTACATATGGGGTTCTGAGGCCCAAGAGTGTCAGGAGCTTCCCTCAGGAGAGCCAAGGAGGGAAGGAAGCCATGTCTGACTCCCTCCCCAGGGCCAGGAAAGGCCTGGTGGGGCTGGCGATTTGGAAACCTCACAGCAGGTGGAATACACACACCTTCCTGTAGAGGCCGCACAGACTTCGGGAGATGGGGCGTGTTGGAAGAACTACAAGATGAAAGGACCACTAAGCCAGATGTTTCCACAGGTCATGGCAAACCTAACTGCTCCAACACAAAGGCCCAGAGAGGGCAAGGACTTGTCCAAGGCCACAGAGCAAATTCAGAGCACAGGTGGAACTAGAACCCAGGCTTCCTGCCTCCTGCTGCAGGTCTGGCCTTTTCGGCAGTTGCTGATATGCAAGTCTGTCTCCTTGGCCTGGTCAGAGGCCCAGAGAGATCAAGGAGAGCATCCAGCACACACCTCACATTTAGGGCTGAAGAAATAACGACTGAACCCAGGCGTGGTGGTGCACACCTGTAATCCCAGTACTTGAGAGGCTGAGACAGGAGGCTCGCAGGTTCGAGGACAGCTTCAGCAACCTAGAGAGACCGTTTCAAAACAAAAAATAAAAAAGGGCTGATGGTGTAGCTTGGAGGTAGAATGCCCCAGGTTCAATCTCTAGTACAAAAGAAAGGAAGGAAGGAAAGAAGGGTGGAGGGAGGGAAAGAAGGAGGGAGGAAGAGAGAGAAAGAAATAGAGAAATAATTACTGAGTGAATGAAACCACTTGATTTTTACCCAAAACCCTATTTCTCATCTTGATCATTCATTTACATGGTGGGATTAACTTTTGGCTGATCCTAAAAATGACTGTATCCTTTAAGGATACAGTCATTTTCCTTAATGTTTTCAAATGTTTAAGGATAAACATTTGCTACCAAAAAATAATAGTAGCATTTAAAATGTGCTTAATATGTATGTGTACACACACACACACACACACACACACACACACACACACACACACCAACCAGCCCTGGTGTAAGAGACACGGCCGCAAACATAACAGACCCTGTCCCCACTGTCCCTGCCTTCATAAAGCTTACATTCTGATAAGGCAGATCCTCATTAAACAATTCATTTCACAATTAATTAGCTAATTAAAGCAGTGGTAATTGCTACGTAGAAGAGGTAGAAAGTGTTGGTACTGTGATTAGCTTGAGCAGAACAGAAAGTGCCAGTTAATCTGCCGGATGTTTTGGAAGCCGACGTTAAAATAAACTTTTCTATAGCTCCATACAGCAATTATAAGAAGAGAGCAGGGAGAAAGAAATTCTTGTTTATCTAAGGGAAATAAAACAGTTTCCTTGATCAACACATATTCCTGGGAAACAAAACTGCTCGAGAGCAAATGAAGCATCAAGAGATGCTCGATGGGAATATCTCCTGAGTGCCTCCTATCTGCTGAGGCTCTGTGCATTGAGTAGGAGTTACCATTCTCATTTAGAGAGGAGAGACCACAGCGACAGGGGGCTCACCAGCTCTTCAAAGGTCAGCTACATAGCTACCAAAGAGGACCAGGATCCACGCCTGGGCTGATGTGACAGCCATGCTCAGAATCTTTCCCTGCACCATACTGTAGCTTCTAATCTTAGAAGCTCATCAGCCAAGAGTTGAAATGTTGGACTCTGACATCATAGGTATGCAAAGTCTTCTTGTCAATGCCATCTCCCCTCCATGGGGCCCTGGAGAAGAAATGCTGAATTTTCTGAGAACCAAGAGGATCAAAATGAGAGGATCACGTATGATGCAAACCCCACTTCTTGGGAGAATGGTTAATGACTGGAATGATTACATTCCTTTCCCCTGAGATACAAGGCTCTCAAACAAAAAGTTTTAATATTTCATTTATGCAAATGGGAGAAACTATTCTCTATCTCTCAAACAAGATGCTTGGGTGAGCTCTAGCTCTGCCTTTCGAGGACTCAAGCAAATATTTTTGTTGTTTGGGCAATTCTATCTCTTGGTGCAGCAGACTTTGCCTGGAGTTTCTGGCTTCAATTTCAGGAGCAAAATCATTTCCTCCTAATCCAGTTTGCTCCTAGTTTAAAAGGGACAACAGTTGCTTCACCTTTCTCTTGTAGGGAAAAGTGTTCATCTTTTCTGGATTCATCCTCTGGCTTGGGGACAATCTTTGTCTGATCACCCACATGGGCCTGACCCCACAAATGCCTTTTCCTATCAACGACAAGCTTTTTCCAATATCCAGAATGAATTCACTTTTGGGGGAGCATAGATGTTACTTGGCCAGGTTGTCCTCCTAGAAGCCTGCTCTTGGAAGTCAGCTGCCCCCACCACTCCACGCTGGGACCCAAATGTCCACTGCACTGCAGCTCCCAAAGCTGGCACCCTGCCTTCTCGAGAGGGAGCAGGGAAGAGGGCACCTGGACAGGCGTGTACCAACAGCCCTCCCTCCTCAGGAGCCTGCCTTTCAGGTTTCCTAAGAGCCCAGGGCCTGTGGATTCTATAATGAGGAGGGATTTGTTTGTTGAAGGATCTTTTCAGCTTTATTGCTTAACTTAAAGGTGAGAAGGAGGTGGGGGCAAGAGGAGAATCACTCTCCTTTGCTTCTCGAATAGTTTGAATTTAAGCTTTGTCAGTTGCCCTGAAACAGCAGCGAAGATCGTTTTAAGAATGTGGATCCTGGAGTTCTCTTGCTACATGAGCAGGGCAAACCCTTTCCCCTCTCTGGACCTCCGTCTCCCAGTCTGTTCAATGAGAAGATGGGTTGCTAGGATCTGTGGCTTGGTTTCCTCATCTGTACAATGGGCATTAACTGACTTCACACTCCTGATGATTAGAAAAATCAACATGGATTGATGTTGAGTCAACTAGATCTGAGAACCCCAGGCCTCATTTTGAAAGTGGGGGTGTTAAAACTAAAAAGCAAGGGCAAGTTCTTACCGTCTTTGAGATTTCCTTGGTGGTGGTTACCAACCTATTTGTACAACAAACACGATTTATTTTATTTTACTGTACCTTTTACTTTGAAAACGTTTTGACTTGCAGAAGAATTGCAAGAGTCAGAACAGAGAGTTCCCATATGTCCTTCATCCAGCTTCCCCTGATGTTAACATCTTACGTAACCATGGCATCACGATCAAAACCAATAAATTGCCTGGGTGCGGTGGCATACGCCTATAATCCCACTACTGGGAGACTGAGACAGGAGGATCACAGGTTTGAGGCCAGCCAGCATGCAGTAACTTACTGAGACTCTGTTTCAAAATTTAAAATACAGCCAGGCGTGGTGGCACACGCTTGTAATCCCTGTACTTGGGAGACTGAGACTGGAGGATCCTGGTTCGTGGCCAGCCTCAGCTACTTAGTGAGGCCCTCCACAACTTAGTGAGACCCTGTTTCAAAATAAAGAATTAAAAATAGAGCTGGGGGTATAGCTCGGAGGTAGAATGCCCCTGGGTTCAATCCCCAGTACCACAAATAAAAAAAATTAAAATATAATGGGACTGGGGGTGTGACTCAAAGGTAGAACTCCCCCGGGTTCAATCCCCAGTACCACCACCAATCAATCAATCAATCAATCAATTAATAACACTGGTATAAGCTGGGCATGGTGGCACATGCTTGTAATCTCAGTACTTGGGAGGCTGAGACAGGAGGATCGCAGGTTTGCATCCAGTCTCAGCTACTTAGTGAGGCCCTCCGTAACTTAGTGAAACCCTGTTTCAGAATAATAAAAAGAATAAAATAGGGCTGGGGGTGTAGCTCGGAGGTAGAATGCCCCTAGATTCAATCCCCAGTACCACAAATAATAATAATAATAATAATAATAATAATAATAATATTGCTATAATGCTATTAGTTAAACTCCAGGCTTTAACCAGATTTCACCAGTTTTTCCACTAATGTCCATATCCAACACAGGGTACCACATTACAGTTAGCTGCCATGTCTCCTTACTGTCCTCCAATCTGTGACAGTTTTTCAGTGTTTCCTTTTTTCACGACCTTGACATTTTTGAAGAGTGCTGCTCAGGCATTTTGCAGAGTGGACTTTTCTGATATTTTCTCATGACATGGCAGAGCTGATGAATTTGGGGGAAGAATATCACAGACACTGCTCTATCAGTGGTGTGATATTAATAATGCTATTCCAGACAGCGTGATTTAACACTTGGTCACCTGGGGAAGGTCGTGTGTCCCAGGCTTCTCCACTGCCAAATACCGTCTTTCCCTTTCCACGTTCTACTCAGAGAATCACTGACTGTAGCCAACACTCCACACCAAGTTCAAAGACGGAGGAATTAAGCCCCACCTCCTGGAGGGAGAGATACCGAGAAGTTGGTGAACATGTCAAATCTACCACAGTGACTAATGCACACTTTGGGGGAAGTCCTTTGACGATATACAAATATCCTGTTTCTCCTTAAGTTTATCCGCCAATTTTATCATAATCAGTGACTCTTACAATTATTACTGTGTTCTAACAGTGATTTTCTATTTCCTTCATTTCTTCCACATTTACCATTTGGAATTGTTCTGTTAGGAAGATTTGTCACTGCTTCCCTATTTCTCTCTTTCTTTCCTCCTTCCCTCTTTCTTTCTTTATTAATATAGACTCAAGGGTATTTATTCTTGGACTATAATCCAATACAACATTCATTTACTTTGTTGCTCAACTTTTAGTGGCTGGGAGCTCTTTCAGGTTGACTTTTTTTTAATGTTTTTTTTTAGTAGTACTGGGGATTGAACCCAGGGGGCATTTTACTTCTTTTTTTGTATGTGTGGTACTGGGGATTGAACCCAGAGGCATTCTACCTCTGAGCTACACCCCTAGCCCAATTTTATTTCTTATTTGGAAACAGGGTCTCGCTAGGTTGCGAGACCTCACTAAGTTGCTGAGGCTGGCTTTGAACCTGCAGTCCTCCTGTCTCGGCCTCCCAAGTATTGGGATTACAGGCATGCACCACCACACTCGGTGGCATTTTACTTCTGATCTGCATCCCCAGCCCTATTTTATTTTTTATCTTGAAACAGGGTCTCATTAAGTTACCATGTGCTGGCCTTGAACCTGCATCTTCCTATCTCACCCTCCCTAGTTACTGGGATTACCAGTGTGCGCCACTGCACCCAGCTTCAGGTTGATTCTTACATCCTTTCGACATGCCCCATCTTTGTGTTTTAAAATACTTCTTTGCTCGCCGGCACTTCTTCAAGCCTTGGATCAACATCTTCCTTGACTCCATCCTAGAACCAGTTGTTTCTCAAGAATCCCTGGTTCCTGTTCTTGGAGAGCGACATTCAGAAAACAAGATCTGAGAACTGAGCATGCTCATTGCTGCTGGAGCATCACTGTTTCCAGGTTCTCTCAGTGGGCAGAGCAAGGATATATTTATGTCCCTAATCCAAGAGTCTGAAATCTGAAGTGCTCCAAAATCCAAAACTTTTTGAGCACCAACTTGACAATCAAAAAAGTTTTGGATTTCGGAGCATTTTGGATTTTTGGATTAGGGATCTTCAACTGATAAAGTCTATGCAAATATTCCAAAATCTGAAAAACTTCCAAATCTGAAATACCAAGGATTTTAGACAAGGAATACTCAACCTGTATATGTATACATATATTGTGTTTATGTATTTATATGTATGTATGTATAGTAACTCTTGTATACACACATATCTATATCTATTTCTGCATCTATCATGTGTGTGTGTGTGTGTATGTGTGTGTGTGTGTGTGTGTGTGTGTGTGTGTGTGTGTGTATAACATGAACTCATACTGTTACTTCCAATTCTAACCTAGTCACCCAGGGTTCATTAAACCCTTTCCCCTGAGCTCATTTATGACCTTTTTTCCCTCTGAAAATGAAAAACCTGGCTCCCATTATCTACCATTTATTTACTTCTTTGTTCAGTCCTTATATACATGCAAAATAGTTTGAGAATGCTAACCTGTACTCCTACAAGAAACACACTCACCAACTAGAATACTGTTTATCAGCAGTTCTCTTTGTCTTTCACCAAACATCACTTTCATTACTTAAAAGAAGACCTGAAGCCGGGCGTGGTGGTGCATGCTTTTAATCCCAGTACCTGGGAGGCTGAGACAGGAGGATTGCAGGCTCGCGGCCACCCTCAACTACTTAGTGAGGCCCTCCGCAACTTAGTGAGACCCTGTTTCAAAATAAAGAATAAAAAAAATAGGGCTGGGGGTGGAGCTCGGAGGTAGAATGCCT